>JAGTTF010001141.1:0-10659 GCA_019095985.1 Streblospio benedicti | reverse complement strand
CAATGGGTAAGAAAAAATATTAAGATAATCAACATTCTCAATTGCATAGAGACTCTGAATCTAATAGAACGTGTAGTGCAGTACACGATGTAACACTTAAACTAAACAAAAAAAATGAAAACATTTGAAACATTACGAGCAAATATCAATTTGCAAATGTAGGTGTTGAAAACATACTTATACTAAACACACAACAAACTAAACCATATTCAAACCAAATGTACCACTTAATTAGACAACAGAACAAATGTTAGATAGTTCTTTGAAGTAACAGAACCATGATCATGTCTCAACAAACAGAATACTAGCCAAGTTCATGAAAACAAAAGCATGATTAAATGCACAATTTCAATAACATTGCATCATACTATAATAAAGCAATGAATCATTCGTATGATAGTTGTAACATTCTTATAACAAATGAATCCAAATCCAAATCCTAAACATACAAAGAAATTGAAATAAAAAAAGGCTGGAAATTTTTAGCAGATACTTTTTTATTTCATTTTGTTGCATATAAAATATTATCATATGGCCATGAAAATTCACAAAAAAATGACCTCACACACAATATATTATTCAAAATTACCGCCACTATGGTGCAATTGAAGAAAATTACCTTTATAAGTATTAGTTATGGGCATATGGCAAATTAAAACCAATTGACATAAGAAGTCTGCATAACTTAGACATGTATTACTGTTTAACAAAAATTGATATGCATTCTGGCAGGAAAAATACTTTGCCATGCTCCAGGTCCAAAATGTTATTCCACTGTTCAATACAACACACACATCTGTCACTAATAACTGCATTCAGGAAGCACGTGATTAATAAATACATATAACTTGACCTGAAACTTATTTAAACTCCTTTTTAAAAAAAAATCTACAAATAGAAGAAAAATAATGATGGCTTTTTGAAATCACCCACACACCCTTTTTCCCATCATCCTGGGCCTTCAGAACAGCTGAAAGACCTTCATATCCCTTCCTTTCAAACACAGTTGATATATGTGTTAACAATATTGCACGTAATAAGTAAGTTTTTTACAAAAAATCAAACAAAGTCCACAAATTCAAAATTATCTTGATACTACACATATACTGCATTACATCTGGCCATGGATCTAACACTTATTATGCACTTACATCAATATCAGGGCACTTTCAACACTACTAATGTCCAGCATATGTGACATATGCATCCCCACTAGCCTTCTGTCTATTCCGACCAGCAGGGCAGCTCTTTCACTCTTCCATTTTGTTCTAAAAAAGACCCTTTTTATTCCTTACAGACATGGTAGTAGTTCTGTTTATACTGTATCATTACCCATCCCCACCCCACCCACACACACCCCAAAAACAGTAAAACACAACATATCAGTAACTACTTGCTGCAGCAGCAGAAGTTTAAGGACTCTGTTGGTGAGAATCACCTTAAAGATTCAAACATGAAGCTGGCGTATAAGAATGCAGTGTTTCATAATTATATCAATCGAACAGATAGGTGTCAGGCTGGATTCCCCTGAATGGTTTATAAAAACATACAAACAGAAAGCCTCTTTAGTCACATTTACTTGTGTTATATGTGTGAAACGACCCCGATTGAGCGTATAGTACTTCTTACCGACAAACTTTGATGAATTTCCATTATGACCATTTAGCAAAAGAATATTGAAGACCGTCTGATCCCTCCTATTACAGTCTGCATATTGTGTCCGCTGCTTCAATCGTGTAATTGCAGCGTACTTCTTCTGTTGGTGCGATGCATTTCAGCTCTAGTGCACAGAGCCAGGCAGGCCAGATGAAGTTATGGAAGGACCAGTGAGTGAGGTAGATGAAGATGTTGCCGCCGCTGCTGCTGCTCACGCTGCAAGGCGGTTACGTCTGCCGGCAGGTATGTCAGCGTGGTGGGATGCGTCCACGCTGAAACGTGTTGCAGGTGACTGGTGGTACAGCTGAACGTCCGGGCCGTCAGGGGACTTCGTCAGCTCGATGGGCATATGCAGGAAGCGCACGGAGGAGTCAAAACCAAAGCACGCCAGCGTGAAGCGACAACTCCTCCTGTAGTTAATGTAGTCAAAGTCCAGAGAAATATTGGCAAAATATATATATAGCACCATTTGCTCTTACATTATTATGCTATAGATTTTTATTTGTCCACACACACCTTTTGTCGCATAACTTCCTTTAACCAAAACGGTTTCTATAAAAAAGTAACAACATTTGGTGCAGCATTGGGGAGGGTAATTAGAATTCATGGCAAAATAACTCAAATAGTTGCATACATTGCAAAATACATACTGAAGTGTTACGTCATTTAAGGACATATTTCACTTAAGTGATATTTTCTAAAGGGAGTCAAGGGCATGGTGTCATATACCATGTATGACCTGACCTAAATGACACAAAATGCACATGTTGTAAACAAAGTAGAGTTGATCAGGCAATAGGACCGCTATTGGGTCCAGCGGCGTGTTGAAGACCCAATGGCACCCCTATTAGGTTCAGCGATGTACTGAAGACTCAATGACAATGTTCCTTGTGCACCCCTCGCCATGTTCTAGCATACCATGTACAGAGTGCCGTCCTGGGATGTTACCTGGTGTCCTACAAAATGGGTTTCACAAAGGGCCCCTTTTGAGAGGACTTTGCACAGGTGCTGACAGGCAAAGATTCGGTCTTCCCCTTCACAATGCCACACAGAACCAGGCAGGTAGGCGAGGAGAGGTAGCCACAGGCTGACCTCAGAACATGTAAAGATGGCATATTCTCCTTGAGAATAGATTACCAGCCCTAAATGCTATCGGACTAGCATCTACAAGCTAACTGAAGCTCTAATGTTTGTTCTCAGTACTGTAGCGTACTGAGTCCCTAATCCTACATTCGGTTTAAGAAGGAGGACAACAAGGTGTGTGTGAAAAGGGGGATCTTTAATGCCTACCCAGTGCAACCTTCAAAGGAGAACTTATATTCTGCTAGGTTGCTGTAGCTCTGCGCACTAGCAAAACAGAGTTTCATTACATATGCTCCTGAAAAAACTGCTATTTTTTTATGGTGTAATGATAGTGCAATCACTCACACATATTCTGAAGAATATAACTTATTAACCACTGTATTCACCCCTATGATCACCCTATGATAATAATCATCAGGTAGTGTATAAAACTGTGACCGTCAATACAAATAATGCTTTCAAGGTATATATATATGCTCAATTCCATCAAGAACCAATGGGTGCAAAAACTCTTTCGCTTCTCTCCGCAATTCGATATTGCAATCTCTACATGTAAGGTCCTTTTCATGTGTTGCATTGTATGTATGTAACTTTCTTGTCAGTATTATGAACTGTATCCATCCGTATGTGTATTGTCTAGTCTATATTGTTAGTTATTGTTACTTACATGTTATCTATTGTTATAGTTACTTGTTTTTTTTTTTTCAACTGTACGCACTTTGATTTGATTTGATTTGATTTATTTCGTTTATCACAGGCATATTAATTCAAAAGTAAATAAAAGATTACAAATAAGTAAAAATATATAAATAGAAGTAAAATTGAATAGAGATATACAAATATAATAAAAAAAAAAGAACCATGTGACAAACAAGGAGCACTAAAAAGATATCCATTTAAAATGGAGAGTCTTATTTCCATAGTGGACCTCGGTGAAAACATGGAAAAACAACTGACTAGAATTGGTGCCATAGAACATAATAATTACATTACAGTACTAATGATTAACCTTTTAACAAATATATTCTTATTACTCTTTATAAATGGTCCATATAATATTTCTTACATTTTGATTTAAAAGACACCAAACAGTTTGACTTTCGTATTGGTAGAGACAGACTATTCCAATATTTAATGCTACAATATTTAAATGTTTTCTGTCCATGGGACTTAACTTTTTGGTACAATGTACGACAACTCTTTCTTCCTACTATTGTATGAATGACTCACAAGTTTAACATCACATAAATATGCAGGAGCCTTTTGATATGTATTTTATACATTAAACATAAAGACAAGTATTCAATTCGAACATTTTACATTTAACCATCCAACTAATTGAAAATCCTCAGAACAAAGGTGGTGCCTTCCATCATAGTTTAAAAATGTATCTAATTAGCCTATTTTGTGTTGTTTGAAATCTTGTTTTCACTTTTTGGGACAATCCTCTAAACCAGCTGTTGACGCCATAATCAAAATTAGATTGTACTAAAGTAGAAACTAATAGTTTTCTCTCTTTAAACCCAAAATACATATTATGTCTATACAAAAATTTCAATTTAGCATTGATTTTTTTTTCAACATTGTTAGCCATAGACAACCCACTGAAATCCTGACCAAAGTAACACCTAAATATTTTATACTGCTTTTTGACTCAATTTCTTGTCGTTGCACATTATATTCAATCTATTGCATTTACTCAATTTCTTTTAGTAGCAAACAAAATACTTTCCGTTTTTTTAAATGTCAAAGATAGTTTATTTCTTCCAACCAATAGAACTACCCCAGTATAGATTTTAAATTTTCTCATCAATGTTATTTCAATCTGCCTTGGGTAGAAAAACTGACAACTAAAACGAGCACATGTGATTATTAAGCCTGAAAAAGATCACATGTGACTGCCTGAAAATCATATCATTTTAAACAAAAGTGGACCCAATATTGATCCTTTGTGGAACACCACACGTGACCCTCCCATATGCCGAGACCCCTGCCATTGACACTAACAAATTGCTGCCTGTCTGACAAGTAAGACTGAAACCATGAAACTACTGTGTTATCCATACCAATGGATTTTAATTTAGTGGTCAAAATTTGATGGTTTACTGTATCAAATGCCTTTTGAAGATCAATGAGAACTACCCCAGTATAGAGGCCATCATCCATATTCAGTCTCAATCTGTCAGAGAGAGACTAGTCAATGCAGTGTCAGTAGAAAAAGCTTGAGGAAATCCACTTCCCATGAGGAGTTTCACGAATAGTGATTATTAAAAGCTTTACTTTACCTACTTACTTTACTTACTTAATTACTTACTTACTTAAGGGCAAAATATGGCAAGAACTGGTACTTTGACGACGTGCCACCAAGACACACCTAAAGATTTACTGTGCCCTGACTTGGATTTTATGTGCACAGGAAACCAGGACACTAGCTACTGTCAAGCCGTGTGTCATGAATGAATATGTCTGTAAAGTTATCTCTGGACATACTAAATCTTGGGAGGAAGGAGTACAGAGAAAGTGTAATAATGCCGTACTGAGTATGTCCAGAAGCTAAGGTGCCTTTACAGTTTACACAGATTAAACTGACAACAGATCGTGATGTTTATGACTACATCACTCAGTAGTGCATCCTTTAATCCTTATTAACAATATAACATAGCATTATTGTTCAAATTACAAACTAACAATGTTTGACCATGCCACAGGAGCCATAAAGCCTCGTATTTGGCATAATACCCTTGCAATGGGTCATTACATAATGAAATATTGTCTAAAGAATATTAGTTATCTTAAAAAACTGTGATCTGTGAATCAAAATCTATCATTTCAAATCAAAATGAACACTTTAGGCTGATTTTTGAACTATTTCATCTAGGACCCCAGAAGGGTCCAACAGGACGGATCTTGAAGGTGGTAGGGGGGGTCACAACGTTGACGAAACTTTTGGGGGTTGATGGGGTCCCTGAGAGGAAAGTTGGTTTAAATTAGCACTGAGATCAGAAAAAAAGTACAAACAATGGGACACCCTAGTCTGCAGGTCGGCCAACTGGGCACTGAAGCACCCTGGTCCTTAGTCTTTCATCAACTGAAGCGAAATTCAGTGACAGAGACTCGAAAGATTTGAAAGGTCGTGGACTAGAACTCACGATTTGCAGTTCATACCAGACCAGTCTATGTGAATCTAACCCTGTGGGTGCATGCCATCTTTCATTCTTTCATGTTCATATTATCACAAAATAGGTAAATTAGTAAGTATTTCCAAAAATAAAGACTTCAGTACATTTACCAAGCTGGTTATTTATTCATTTCAATTCTATTGTATTATGTATTTATTGATAGAAAATACAAATATTCATAGTTTACTAGCTACCAGGAATGAAGAACAGGTTTTATTATAATTAAGGGGTAATTCTACCGTGTTTTGACCTTGCAAAGCCCTCAAGGTCAAATATAACATGAATTTTAGAATCCTTATATCCTATTTCCTATCAATGAATGATAGTAATAATGTGTCTAAAACCAATATTTAAAGAGTTATGGGCAAACTTGACGGGCGTAGCTGTCGAGGATCTTTATAATCGCATGTGCGCCAGGCGCATCCATCCAAAGTAGTCAAAAATACACTTCTAAGTCATGTCTCCATTTTTCATAGCTTGAATAGATGGAGCCATCGAAACGAGCAAGGTTACTTGGGCCCCTCTGTTGATTGGGGGTGGTTTTACTCGGATGAAGTTTCCAACTGCGTGGCAAGGCATGAAAGCTGCTCGCATAGGCCAGACATATCATTTGTAACTTCTTTACGCCGGGAGCTTGATTGTCTAACACACCTATTTTTGTTTCGGACGACTGAAGTTGTGCAGTCAATTTGTTGATGGAAGCTTGCAATTGAGTTGCATCTTCTGCATGTTTGCTTGTAAATGAGCATTTTTCTCATTTGAGGTCGTTAAACTTCACTCATGGTGTCCAGTAATGTAGCTTCGTCTGAGAAGGAGTTTGAGGCGGATCGCCGGTAGGCAATTTGAAAGTGATTACACTATCATCTGACCTGTTTTTGGTAATGCCGCTGTCTTCCTGTATTGGTGAAACCACGGGAGATGGTATGACTATGCAAATTCAGTGTTTAATCCTTACATCTGCACCAAAGATGTCACACGTATAAATGAGACTAGAACTTTGGTTGTAAGGTTTATTCCCATTTCCTCCCCGAGCACAAGTTGCTCTCTGTTTACATAACAACTCCGTGGGTTACACTGCAGAGACTGAGTAAGCTAGACTGTCGCCAACTAGTGTGTTGGGAACGATCTATGTAATAGCTGGATCTCTGTGTGTCAGACCAAGCTCTGGGTCAATAGCCAGTCGTTTTTCGGTATCGCACTTCCCTTTGGTTTCATCGTGTTCATTCCCACTTGTCGGTCAAACTCCACGAGTCACTTTGTGGCTGAGAACTCCTCCGTTGGTGTGTTGCCATTGCCTAGCGGCAGTCGTTATCCCCTTTCTTGTGATGATACTCTTGATGGGGGATCCAGGAACCTTTGTGACAAGGGCATTGTTACTCCCTGCGTCAGACATCATGACTGGACCTTGATATGCATACTGCATTGAATGCGTGTACCTCTGCAAGATCCTGGTCACAGCACCAAACTGTAAACACAGTGAGTTTTGTTTCTGCCACTGGAATTGGAACAACCCTGACGACTCAATGTGGAAGGAAACTCTGCTATAATCTGTGGATGGATCCATGGAAGATCTACTCCATTTTCCTGTAGCTATGTACTCCTTGTACGTTCCGCTGGATGCACCCAGCACAATCAGAACCCTTGTACTCTTTCTTTGTGTATTAGGTTTACCGTGAACAGCCGACTGCCGACCTACGGTCATAGTGTGACTGGTGACAACTCGAGTTTCACATGGGGCTTCCATGAGGAGGACTTTGCTCGATACACACTGTTTAAGGCCTCCCCTACGCGGTGGATCTCATTGGTAATAGATTAGTATCATAAATCCTTTTCTGAATGTTCCAGTTGAGTGGATTTACTGGCTACAAGCCAGAGGGGGGGGGTCGGTGTTGCACTGGGTGCGAATTCTTCTCCCACCACCTTTTTCCCCAAATCAACAAACTACTAAGACTAAATCTGTCAGTTGTTTTAGAAGTGTGGGTTTCGTGTAACACTGAAGCCAATATCAGCATGTTACTAAGTCCTTTATAGTTATTCAGTGTGTAGACATTCAAAGCCCACCTTAATTCCATAATTAAACAGGTTCATAAGCTATGTACTTGACACTATATATTTAATGATTTCATCTTAACAATAGCAGAATATTGGATATCTTTTTATACATCTACTATTTCAATGGCTGTCAGTCCATCTTTTTCAAAGACAGGAGTTCATTTACTTGGAAGTAAACAACTTCAAATGAAGATCCAGGAAGATCGCTAGGAGAGAGAGTAGAAGAACATGATACGTAAGTAGAAAAAAAAGATCAGAAATCAGCCTTCAGCCAACATCAAGAAGAGACAGGACATGTACTGAAACGAAAGTCAGTATTGCTTGTAAAAAGGTAATTTGGAAGATCGTGGAGTCGAACTCACGACCTCCGGCTATGAATCAGACCGGTCTTATATGTCATAGTCGGGCGTCTACCGTTACACTAACCTTCCCAGACGAAGAATCACACTTCAACTTCGCCTATATGCTGTATGCTGTGATTGCGCAATCACACTGTCTGACACCTTACGCTATACTTAGCTTCGTGCCAGCCTCAATCCACAAGCACCCTACCGACTTCGTTTGTTGGCATGCTGTGATACAGGATGTCATGCAGGATGCATTGTGTCTCTGAAGCACTTTCTTTACAGACTCCCCCAACTCCCTTCTCCTCTACAACCAGCTCACTTATGTGACGATCTCGCTTTCCCAACAGCCCCGATAGGGTACCGTATTCAACCTATCCCACTAGGGATCCGGGCACTACCCAGAGCCGCCATCACCTAGCGCTACTGGCTGCTTTGGAGAGTGAGTTAGGGAGTTTCTATACTACGTCAGCACTTCAGGGACACAGGGTTATCAGATCAGGAATTCTCCCGGAGAGAAGACTGTCCCATAGTCAGCTTTCGGTGACCGAGAGACCCGTAAGAATTCGCAGATCTAACTTTCCCATCATCCAGATCACATACCCAACTATCCGAAGTTCGAAATTCCGGGCGGTAGCCCCCTCCCCCAGTGTCTTACACACAGGGCCAGTCCCACTTGGACTAATGGACAATTCCACAATTTCACAGGGCGACTACCCGGTGGCTTCTACCGAAGCACCCGGGTCCTTGTCTTCCACCAATTGAAACGAAAGTCAGTATTGCTTGTAAAGGTAATTTGGAAGATCGTGGAGTCAACTCACGACCTCCCCGGCTATGAATCAGACCGTCTTATATGTCATAGTCGGGCGTGCTACCGTTACACTAACCTTCCCAGACGGAGGAATCACACTTCAACTTCGCCTATATGCTGTATGCTGTGATTGCGCAATCACACTGTCTGACACCTTACGCTATACTTAGCTTCGTGCCAGCCTCAATCCACAAGCACCCTACCGACTTCGTTTGTTGGCATGCTGTGATACAGGATGTCATGCAGGATGCATTGTGTCTCTGAAGCACTTTCTTTACAGTACTATTAATTCCACCACAAATGCAGATCAAAAAATCCTTGAAAAAAAAAAGAACCAAGAGATAGACAAAAAGAAAAGTCTTGGAGGCCATCAACATCAGAGCCAATTGAGAAAAACTAATTAGAAATGATTGCGTTGAGATCCCGGATGCTTACCTACCCGTATTGCGGGAGGGGGGGCAGTCAAGGGGACCCAGCACTGAACAGATACTCCTTCGAGGTTATCATTAATATCATCATATAAGAAGAATTCTCCCTTCGAGGTTGTTTACTTCCAAGTAAATGACCTTTAAAAGTTTCTTTAAATAAAAATGGACTGAAAGCCATTGCAATAATAGAGGTATATAGTCAAGTCAAGTCAAGTAAAAATTTTTTTTATACTGACATGTGGTATTGTGGCATATACAAGTATAAACATTCAATTTACAAAATCATTATAATACCCACCTAGGCGCAAGGGGCTTATAAGTCAGTTACAGATCAATAACATATACAATTTATCAACAGTATCAACAATGTAGTAAACTGCCTAGCAGACTTTATAACAGTAGTTAGTATTAACATCGACCGATAATTTTAAACATATCATATAATCTATAACAGTTATCCGTCGCAGAGCTACTGTAATGCACACAACGAAAAGTACGCATTACTGATTTATTGATTTTCTACATAAAATGATACATGGTTCGCATAATACTGCATTCATTATCACTGGGTGAAAAATTTTAAGTTATCAGTTGTCCATTTTGATACACATTTAACACAGTTTCAATAAACAGCCTTCAGTAAAAAGCTTTGAGTCATGTGGGTACGTTTGCCGTCACAAAACGCATATGATGGAGGGCCACGTGCTTTCTGATACAGGTAAATTAAAGTGTGTCCCATGTTAATGAAGGGAAAAATTGTCGTATTTTGACACAATGTTAATCATTTATGTGCTTAATAATCAATTTATGAACAAGAACTAATTTATGAACAAGAACTGGAGATTATATATATAGTCCACAAGCACTTTATTTTGACCATATTGTTGATTATTTTCCAATGATGAGATTAATCAGTATATATAGTAAAGACAAATGTTAATCATTTAAGCACAATTCCTATTTATGAACCATATTGTTGCATTATTTTCCAATATATATAAAAAGAATTACAAGCACATTTGACCAATTCAGCTTTTTTCCATAACCTGTAAAATTAATCAGTATATACAATGATAAGTGGATGTAACACATATTACTACTGATTG
>JAGTTF010001140.1:0-11844 GCA_019095985.1 Streblospio benedicti | reverse complement strand
AATGCAACAATTTACGTTGGTAGAAGGCCCACAAAAACGGTCATGGCTGCCTTTAGGCGGCATTTTTCCACTGTGTTTGGCACAGCCAAACATTCAGATGTCAAAAAGCTTAAAGCCAAACTTAAATTAATGTCAACAAACGCACAGGCCCTTGATGCTAACTACGACAACTTGTACACCGCATTCCGTACAATCAACGCCACAACACATCACGTGGACGCCTTTGGTCACATTAGTACGCCACCAAGACGAAACTCTGTTATCCACAATTCAAAATATGGACAAGTTAAACAATCAGATCAATGACTTCGTGTCCTTTGCCTCCCCCAGCAAACTAAATTACCGACTAGAACTATTAGCGGTATTGAACAGACTCCAGCAAAGGACAGAACATATCCTACAATTTCACGATGTCATCACAGAATTTACCACCGGCCTAAAAGTACTTGCCAAAAACAATTTGCCACCAAGCTTACTCTCACAGAAGACACTCATCAAGGGACTTCGCACATTGTCATTCAAAATTCTCCGATATAACTACCAACCGCTGCCCTATAACCATCTAAAACAGTTTTATTACCGCACCTCCACAGTCATGGGACATATCATAGACCAAACGCTGGTAATCACGATTCCGGTACCCATCATTTCATCAACCCCGCTTATTTTTAATCTATATCACATGACCACCCAGCCAATTCCAATACATGGACCAACAACGAATCAAGCCCCATTCACCAGGCTTCAATTAGAACACGAATATTTTTTGATTTCAACCAACAATGATTATTATGGTTTTGCGACATCAGCAGAGGTCATGGCATGCCGACAGAATGCACACGTATGTCACCTACCGGAAGTCCTTCACCATCGCAGCAGGGGTGGGTGCGAATACAACATCTTTTCTAACATTGATAAAATTGGCAAATGCAACTTCCGGGTGTACGTCCAGGACTCCCTTCAGTCGGCGACACGCGTTGGCAAACACGAGTACCTTCTACACGGATTCAATCAATCAATAACCATCAAATGTGCAGAAAAAGACCAGACTCAAATGCAAATAACCACGCACACCATTGTAACCAATGTAATCCAATATACAAACACACTCATTATTTATCATTATCTGTCACTACTCCACCTATCCTTGGTACACACAATATCCAGTCAATCAAATAGAAGCCTATTCGTTCAGTCGACGAGGACTTTGGCTCCTCACTCGATCCCGAGGCCTCGTCGACCGATCATCGCCGCGCGCATGATCGCGGCTGCGCCGCCGACGCCGCCTGTCTTCATCCCGCCCCTCGCCACCAGCAGGGAAACCCCCAAACACTCCAGTAGGGAAGGCTGGTGGGGGGCAAAACTGCGGAATGTACATCCGACTGCCGGCGTCCTCACGTCTTCCTTGGGCGACATACTGTGAAGAATGCAGATTCGCGGGCGTCCGAGCGTCGCTCCACTCCACTCGACGCCCACGCCGCCGGTCGGACGCCTCGTTGCGGGAATGTCCGGCTCCCACATCGTCGACACAGGAGGCAGAACGCGGCTGGCGTCGTATAATCCATATCGGACTGACACGGTCTCCGAGGAGACACCCGCTTCCAGATCACGAATTGCCGCCCGCACACGTCCTACTCTGGTGGGTGCCTCCTCCGGCGACGAACACAGGGACGCCTCCGAAGCATGGACGTCCAAGCCCGGAGACCCTGCATCCGCCGCCGCCGCGGGATCAGCAGCTGTTTCCGCCGCCACCCGAGCGGCCTCCGCCGCCGCCTGAGCGGCCTCCGCCGCCGCGGCCTCCTCAGCGCGAATGATGGCGTCCGCTTCCGCCGCATTGTCCACGTCACCGCTGCCGGCCCCCTCCGTCACCGACGCGCCCGCACCGGACGCCGATGTCGACGGACCCTCGCCGCCCGCTTCACCGACGAGCCGAGCAGTCCCCGCACGGAACTGTATGCCTGTGATGGCAGCCTCGATTGCAGGAGGCTCCACCACAAAGCGGTTTGAGGACCGCCTGTTCTCCATCGCCCAGCTGTAAATAGATAAGAACATCATTACTACAAGATCACACAACACCGATTCATCAATCTTCAATGTCAATAGTTCCATAGATCATAAATTATTCAACAACTTACGTCACGCCTGCCTCCGGAAATCACCCAAAGAGGCGCACGAACTCGCCTTGCAATTCAGTTAACTCGTCAAGGCTGATATCAGCAAACCTCGAGATGATGGTGAATTTATCCATGATTCACGACTCAAAACTCTCACAAATCCGACAGAAAATACAAATAGCAGAGAATACACCTGTACTCGTCGAAATCCAATGAAGGAGTGACCGTTGCCCACACGTGCCTCACCTTCACGCCTCACACGACAAAAATAACGATGCATCATCTCACCACCTTCAACGACCCACGCATGGCCACCACGCGTGACGCTCACTCCCCAGGGACCCAGGCCCGGACTCCCCGCCACGAACACACGCGCTCGGAGGACTTTGATCATGTTGGAATTGACGCCGACTTCAGAAATGTTCGCGTTCATACCATATTGTACAAATTTAGCGTAGTTCACCGTTGTCTTTTATCTTAGTAACTCATCGACTTAACCTCGCACCTTATGTGCTTGATTTATTCAATCTGTATGTTAGTGTTAAAACCATTAGTTAAGTAATTTTACGTGTTAGCTGAACCTAGTTTATTTAGTATCTTGATATTTATGCGTATATTTAACTTGGATTGTATATGTTAGTTTTTAAAAAATACGATTAGAGTAAAGTTTTTTTTTCTATTATGTAACCTATATTTCGTATCTATAATCACGTATACCTTTATTATATATAGCTACCGATTAGTCATATTGTATGCTGTACACTATATGCTTATTATGTATTATCTTTCGTATCTGTAATCATGTATACCTTTTATTAGATATACCTATTGAATAGTTCTAATGTATGTTGTACACTATATGCTTATTATGTATCATGAAGGGCTGTCAACGCTTCTCCCGCTTATTGGCTCACACTGGCTCAAATCAATTAATAAAAAAAAGACTAGCTTTTTTTCCCTTATGGGGGGGTAGAATGCGAGCAGAGTACGGGGCCCCCCTCTTATTGGCTCACACCCAAATTAAACTGGAAGGCTACGCACACCGCTCTGCAAGCGTAAACCGTAAGAGTCTAGCCAAAGCTTATAGGCAGGGCCGATGCGTTTATCATCAGTCAGTTCTCAACCCCAATAGACTCCACGTTTCCTGTCAAATACACTGTATTTTTGCCCACATATACTCATGGGAGCATACCTAAAGTAGATTTATTTGTCGTGTATCGTGTTGCCGCCGGCATATACACTATATGTTTATCAAAAAGTAATCATGCCCTTCTTATATATATATTTATCTTACAATCAATTTCATGTGTGCCAAGTGCTCGCCTCATATCATACTCTACAGCACTATTCGTCTCATCAAAATCCCATGTTAACCGCCAATGCATACCTCACTGTTAGATGTAGCTACGCAGTGGCCTGTATTGTGATCTTAACAACTGAATTCAATTATTAGCCCCGATTATTGGATTGGCAATTTTCCATTATTATTGCAACAATAAAGATGCATTATTATTACCCAAATTATTAAACAAGTACACCAAACGAATCATCAACATTGTTATTATTCCCCATTACCCATCCGATACAAAAAAAAAGAACCAAGATTATTACTTATTATGATTATGTTTGGCATTATTATTATTATTATCTAATGGATGAAATCTCCCTATTATTTGCTACAGCTCATCTAAGCTTATTCACCAAATTATTATTATAGTGAACTTATCCATTATTCATTAAAACTCTCACAAATCCGACAGAAAATACAAATATTATTAATACACCTGTACTCGTCGGAAATCAATGAAGGTGACCGTTGCCCACCGTATTCACCTTCATTATTCACACAGAATTAATATTATGCATCATCTCACCACCTTCAACTACCCACACATGGCCACCACGTGTATTCACTCCCCAGAGTCAGCCAGCCCGGACTCCCCCCATGAACACATCACTCGGAGGACTTTGATCATGTTGTAATTGCGCCGACTTCAGAAGCGTTTGCGTCCATACCATATTGTACAAATTTAGCGTAGTTCACCATTGTCTTTTTATCTTAGTAACTCATCGACTTAACCTCGCATTATGTGCTTGATTTATTCAATCTGTATGTTAGTGTTAAAACCATTAGTTAAGTAATCCTACGTGTTAGCTAAACCTAGTTTATTTAGTAGCTTGACATTTATGCGTATATTTAACTTGGATTGTATATGTTAGTTCTTAAAAATAATTAAGTAAAGTTTTTTTTTTCTATTATGTAACCTATATTTCGTATCTATAATCAAGTATACCTTTATTATATATAGCTGCCGATTAGTCATATTGTATGTTGTACACTATATGCTTATTTATACTATCTTTCGTATCTGTAATCATGTATACCTTTATTATATATACCTAATGAATAGTTCTAATGTATGTTGTACACTATATGCTTAATATGTATCATGAAGGGCTGTCAACGCTTCTCCCGCTTATTGGCTCACACTGGCTCAAATCAATTAATAAGAAAAAAGACTAGCTTTTTTTCCCTTATGGGGGGGTAGAATGCGAGCAGAGTACGGGGCCCCCCCCAGCGCTCACGCTGGAAGGCTACGTACACCGCTCGCCTAAGCGTACGCTACCGTAGAGTCTAGCCAAGGCTTATAGGCAGGGCCGATGCGTTGCCAGCTCAGTTGCAGAATAAACTCCTACCAGCTCACTGACTTGTTCTGAGTACTTCAATGGTAGTTGGTCAACTCCAACAGCTTTTCTTCAATTTTGTTCATAAATAATAGAAATATATGAAATATTTTACCAGATTATCAAAATACAATTAATGTTCTTTCATTTCACTAGAGTACTATTACTAGCTTCATCAAATAAGTACTACGATTTCTGATATTTCTTTTTTTGTGTGATCATATCCACCTGTTTACCTTGCTCACGTTATGGGCAGGTCACGAGGTGCCGTTGAATACTGTAAAGTGTATCCCCGATTGCAAACACCACTTAAGAGTTTTGATGTAATAAAAGTTACTAATGTTCATGAGCAAATATGTATATTAAAACTTATTGTTTCATTAAGTAAACATATCGCCAATTAATCTCTAGATGCATTGTTCCCTCTTACTACGTGCTGTTAATACGTCAAGCATGTGCGTTCCCGTGAAGATATACGTAATAATCAATCCTACGTTGGATGTGCCTATAACTGGAACATTTATTGTTAATTAGTCTGAGATGCCAATTTCAATTTGTTTTCAAGACACGTGGAACGCATTTTTTTTATGGAGAATACTGAATTTTGTACTGAAAAGTAAATGCTAGTGAGCGGGAAATAGTCGGATTTGCGAGTGTCTTTATACACGCACCATTAGCACCCACTTAACGGATCCGCTATTTGAATACCCGCTCATAAAATGACGTGTAGAGGAGTCATCTTTATTCACCCTGCGCCTGGCTGCTTCCATGCAATGTTTGACATCTTCAACAGTTTCACAAATTTCTACTCACATGCACATTCAATATGGCGCCGTTTCTCTTTTCAGGCTCTGTCACACACTTCTGACACTTTGTTGAGGTTTGATGTTCTTGCTTTGGAGGTTAATCGTCAACTGACTAATACAATAGGAAACAGTACTACAGTACAACATCCTTTATCCAGACACGTTGGGAAGCTGGAATGACATTCGGAAAATCGATATATGTGGATGATTGTGGGGGGAGGGGTGCGCGAATGTAAGAAACCTTGTATCATCATGTGTATATGACCATGAGTGACTAGGGGACGATAATTGCATCGCTTCAGTAGCTGAATCGAAAAGCCTTGTGATCACTTCGTTTCTATGTATCTATGTATGTCTCCGGACAAGCTAGAGCTTTTACCATTACACTGATTTCGTTAAAACTTTACACAGCTATGAGGTATGAGGCGACACCGAAGTGATTCGATTTTGGGCGCTCTGCCAATTAATTTGTGTATGTTAGAAGGCTATTTATGAAATTTTACTGATATTCAATGCACTTAGCCAGCATTACAATAGGTTTCCTAGAATACAGAGCGACCAGCGTAAATCACAGAGCCCTTGACGTGTTCTTTCAAACGTCAACCATTCAACCAATAGCGCACACCGCCTTGCACGGATTACGTTATCCTTTGTATTTCGTGGTTTATTGTGTTAGTACATTGTATACTTTCACATAGAAGTGTCATTGACGTAGTGTTTGTAATAAAAAAGCATATGTGAAGAAAGTGACAATATACGCTATTGTCGGCCTTGTCCGATCACTGCCTACTTCTTGACTGCGTCGGCCCTGGGGTGACATTCGCGGGCTACCCGAACCCCAGGGAGGTCTTGCGGTTCTCTAGCTGACTCCTCGTGTACTAAGCTGTCCACGTGCGCCCCGGCCTAGGTTCCGGTTACCTACTGCCAAGACGGTGTTCACCCCTGGGTTTCACAAGAGGCCTCCATACGGGGGGAGGACTTCACACCAGTGCTGACACGCCTGTGCTTCGGGCGTCCCCATACACACAGCCACGCTGGTTAGACCTCGAGAGGAAGGAAGGCCACCGGCCAACCTTGGGAGACAAGTGAATGAGGGCCTATTCCGAGAATAGGTCGACAACCCACTTGCTGCCCATCCAGCGTCTAAGAGAGAACTGCCGATATTCGGCTCATAACCAGTACAAGAGAGTACTGTTCCCTAATCCTACAGTGGCCATAATAATAACAACGACAAGAGCCTATCAAGGTGTGTGTGTAGCCAAGGGAACTAACCTACTCCAGTGCAACTTATAGAAGGGGCTTTTATATTCTGCGACCATGCTACAATGAGTCGCGCACTGGAGGCCTACTTTCCACGAGTTTTGCTACACATAGATTCTTTTTTAACATTCGTATTCTTATATATACGCCAAAAGAACATTTCCACATACTACCAATGTCCCCATAGGTTTTATTATTAAAAATAAATCATATCATAACGTCCTCGTGTTTGTAAAAAATATTATATCATAATGCTCTCATGTGAATGAATATGAACAATAACACAATACTATTAATTTAGTTCACTGTACTCACATGCATAGCTTTGAATCTGTTATTGATTATTAAGCACTACACAAAGCAATGTATTTTGCTGAAAATTGATCAGCGCTGCAATTTCATTCTGTGGTTTCTCCTCAAATTCATAAAGTTCTTAATTATAAAGTATACATGGTTTCAGTATGTATCTCCGTAAATCAACGTTGTTCTAGCGACGCATTGTTCTTTGAACACTTTTGATCTAGTTGAAGATTTTCAATAAGTACCTTGTAGAACGACTCCTTCATCACATTGTATATTGTAAAACAATATTCCTAAAAAAGACAATTAGATAGAACCTCATTCTATAGCCTGTGCATTGGACACACATCCATATTTTGTGATAATATTAGTGAAAAACATGCTTCCGTTTGTTGTGTAATAATGGCATTAACAAAGCTACATTTTGCGATGACTGTAATACAAAACACCATGATTTTGTTTGTTACTGACCAGAACAAAGAAATGGTTATAGTCTCAATCAACCAGTACTATTGTGGTGTACACACGCCAAATGGGAAAGAGCACCTTTTTGACAAAGGCTAATACCGCAAGCGTTGTGAACCAGATGCTCCTGTGAATAAGTAGAAGACAATGGTTCGAGTCCATACTCGATCCTCCTCCGCATATCCGTCCAGAAAAAATATTGAACTATACCAGAACGTCCAGTTTATGGAAAAAAATCTGGACATTTGATATTTGGTTAAACGAGGTTGTACTGTATATACATTAAACTATGTAATTGTATTATGTACGATGGAGGTTGGTTGATTTATACACTGCGACTATTAGGACACAACTGATCAAAAAACGCTAATGGTTTTTATACTTGTTATTGATAGGAAGTGATATTGTACTAGTATCCAAATAATTGTAAATACTTACAAACTTCACCTTACTGTACTTTTACCATAAGAGAAATTAAACGATTATGGAAGATTGATAATTTAAATGATATTTCCTTTTTAACAGCATTTTAATACCAATCAACTCACCTCCCTGACAGTTGATTCCATCAAACCAAGCAGAACATTTACATTCATATTTTCCTATCCCATTTATGCATGTTGCATCATTTTGACACGGAGAATTAAGGCACTCATTAACATCTAAAATAAAAATACTCCTTCACATAAACATTAACATCTAAAATAAAAATACTCCTTTACACAAACATGCAAGCACATATCTGTTTGTGATTCAGTATAAACATAACACTTAAAAGACATATGAATGGGTGAAATCAGTCTAAAAACAAGCGGATTCTTCATTTGATCCAGACTTAGGTTTCTGATTGTAGAAATAATCAGATCTAGAATAATGTATACATCCATACACAATTATGCATGATACAATGTTTGAAGATTGAAAATCTGTTCTGCAACATATTTTATCACGGTAGTAACATCACATTTCATCCCAAACCATGTAGCATGGGGCCAGATATCGAAACCCTCCCCCCTTTGGGATTTTGGAGACCCATATATTATTAAAGCCTGATATCTTAGCTTTAAATTTTGACATGTTGGATGTTATACAACATTGACAATAAAATGTCATGGATATATTAGTATGGAAGGGTCGGAGAAAAAATCGGAAAACTGAAACAACCTTCCACTGATTTAATTAGCACTTATATAAAAAACTAAGCTGTGTACACAGGCTTATATGATGTCATTTTAAAGTTAATTGATTGGCCTTTCTATAAAGTATTTGCTCTTGGAATATATACATAGAGTGCTGGAGGGAGGTCACTAAAGCAGCCTGGTAAGACGAAACGTGGAACATTTATTTTGGGCTAATACATTAACATATTTATTGAAAAGCCTGTATGCCGATAAAGCCATTAGAATGGTGTTTATTGAAAAGTTTACTCACTTAGGAATAAAATGACATACACCTCACTACCATACCCAGTGTGCCATTTATGTTTTTTGGACGTCTCAAAAACACGATATGAACGTTTTTCACGTACATTTTAATGATGTTTGGGAAACTGAAAGCGTTACAAATTCCCACATGTGAGGGAAAACTTTTTTTCAAGCGTGTCGTTCACCATACATCATTCAAACGTTCTTAACACTGGAGGAAGGTGTATTGAAAAGCGATATTGAGGTTCTGCAGACTTTGAGAAAACGTTCTCGTGAGGGAGTTCATCAAGCGTCTGCCTGACCCGGAAGGATGATGTCCTGAGAACGTCATTTTTTAGTTTTTTGTGTTGTGGTGGGAAAAACTGAAAAAAATGGCATTATCAGGTCGTCATTTTGTGCAGTGACATATGAGCCTGACCTCTGAGAGTCCAGATTAGGTGGAGATGCTGTCGTGAGTTTGCTGACATTGTTGCATTAATTAACATTGATATACAATCATACATTCATTCAAGATACAGTATATGTAATTAACAACTCTTACCTTAATCAGCTACCTTATTACGATTTCCAATACCATCCAACCACATCTGCATCCAATGCTCCTTATATCTTATAGTAATGCCAACTCCTTTTATATATTATCCATAAGATCCCATTTAAAAGTTACAGTTGGCAATTTGAAAGCATAAGCCACTTTCTAAATAATCTATCTTATAATAGAAACTATCATCTTTGCTGCTGTTTTATCAACAAATGGTGTTGTGATACACCATTACAGACAAACATAAACAATGTTTACATTTTTTTTTAATTTTAACACAACAGCCTACACCTTTTCAGATTACATTGTGATTCAATGCGTATTTCACGTTTTTCCAAACCAAGACGTCCGTTGAGCTTTTGAGCCTATAGACACTGACGTCCATAACACGTCTTCAAAACGTCCTTCAAAAATGGAACATTTCCAGACGTCTGCAAAATGTCTTACAAACGTTGTAAGTATAATAGAGAGTTGGACTCGTGACCAGAGGTTAGTGAGTGGCAAACTCATCCCAAAAATAGTTGCACACTGCCCCTGGCACCTACAGATTAATCACGTACAGGTAATTGGGTTGAAAGAGTGTTTTAGTGTCTATAGAAGTGATTAGCATGGTGGGCTGATAGTGCTTCTGATGCAAGTATATGATAAATGATCAATTGCTGATCATTGAGTGTGCCAATGACCTAGGCTGACATTCCAGTACAATTTTTCGTACGTAAGTTCATGCGGAGCGCCACTCTGCATGAGAATATCAATATTGGTATTCTGAAACGTCTTGCGTGCGCGCAAGTCTAGACTTACGTCTGAAAACAGTACCCAAATCTGCGCCATGTTTTAGTTATCTTTATGAAGACTGTTTTTAGTAGTAGGAATATCCATTTTTGGTTGAGATTTGATGACACTACCACTTACATTTTTACAGCAGATGTCTGACGGAATTCCACCTGTCAGATGAAGCACCATGTGACGTCATCAAGAAAGACCACAAGAAGTCACTTCTGTTGAAGGTCCTGTGATGGTGACTGCAACGTTAAGTCAATGTAAAAATGTGAGTGGTAGTATCATCAAATCTCAACCAAATGGATATTCCTACTACTAAAAAACAGTCTTCATAAAGATATCTACAGCCAACATGGCCGTGAAGGTCTAAAGGCGCTAAGAAGAGCAGAAAATTTGTCGCGAAGGATAGGTGCTTGGACTTGTCATCGCCGTTTCAATATCAAATGCCACCATGCAGGTATTGTGCCACGATCGATCAAATTGACTTCTACAGTCAAAGGTTTAAGTGCCGAAAGTGTACTGGCTAAAGCACAAAAGACGCTGTTGGAGATAAGGATTAAACATTGTGAGTTTAACTTAAAAAGTTGGCAGAATACCAAAACATAAAACTGTCCCTGTCAAAAAGAACTCTCCGACATCTTCTACAGATGGTGCGAAAACTTTTTCTTGTGCATGCGCAATCATTAGCGGAAAATGTAAACAAGGAAAGACAAATCAAAGAAATTTCAACAATTGAGAGAAAAACAGACTATTACATCGTCTACAGACAAGGATACTGAATGTGATTTGAAGAAAAGATGGGTGAAGAACGTGTCATCCAAACAATTAAGTGCATCAGCTGTCAGTGTTATCGAGAAAGGGCTGAATTATGCAGTGACTCCAAACAAGTTTCCGATGGAGGATTTCATTGTTGCCACTGAAGAAGCGTGCAATCAATTAAGTGAAAACAAAGCAGCAAGCCTCAGAGGAGATGTTGCTCATGTATTGAAAACAGCAGAACTCCAGGAGCCGAACGTCTCTAAGGAAGAAAGAGAAGCCCTCGTGGAGCTAAAAAGGATAACGACATTCTAGTCCTACCAGCTGATAAGGGGAAAGCGACAGTTGTGATGGACAGGAAGTCCTACCAAGATAAACTTCATTAACTTCTCGATGACAGAAATGTGTATGAAGTGCTAAAGAAGGATCCAACCAGTAAGTACAAGAACAAACTTGTCAACATAATACATTCTTGGAACACTGCCAAAAATATCTCCACAGTTGTACCGAAAGATATACCCTACTGTTTTAGTTTTGCTTGCTTTATTACAACTGAACATATTTACAGGAATAAGAATACTTGATACTATGTACTATAGTATGATATGCATTACATTATAGTCTGCACAAACATTTCAACATGTAACATTGCAACATGCCCCTTTGAAAATAGTCTTTAGAGCACTCTACTACACATGCTAATTTTGACATGT
>JAGTTF010001139.1:7500-22686 GCA_019095985.1 Streblospio benedicti | reverse complement strand
TTTATTCGGCTTACTCCCACCACCTCTTAAGATAGCTAAACAGGCAAACAAAAGACTCTCTCCCGTAATACAGAATCACCTAGACCCACCATTACCAAGGAACATAAAAAGACAAATTAACCAAACAATTAAATCCCAACTGGCCAAATATATGGGCTCGCCGGCAGCCTTGACCTCAGTAACCTCACCTTCTATTCCGGCGACAACTACTATCAATAGTTCTACGCCTACTACGGCTATTCTAACCATGTATCCACAATCACAGACATTAGTGACATCCTTCTACCCTACGCACATTTCAACTACCAACACTAAAGACCAGAGTGTCATGTGTGACCTTCTGGTTCCCTGGTCTCTCCACATGACGTTAATACTTTACATAATCCACCAACATCTACACATGTATCAACTCTTACCACACATCCAAAATCACAAAGACACATATGATATCCGTCCGCACCATTCTCCATTGACTAGTACACCCGAAAAAACAATCGACGGATAACACATCCTCCAACTACCCGGCTTCATCCTCATCACAAAATCCGTCTATTCCGGATGCTGAACGTGACCTAGCCGAATTGTCCCTCTCAGAACATTCAATAAACCCTAATGAAATGCTTGACCTCCATACAGCTTTGAATCTTCTAGATGCAGAACATAATGCGCAGAACGGCACATCCCCTCGGATTGAACCTAATAATAACACCACTCAGACCAACAAACCTCTCCTACTACTCACCATCTTACTATTTGAAGCAAAATAATACACACATCCCCCCGGATTGAACCTACAATCTACTCAGACCAATAAACTTCCTAAGTATGTTACCTCTCTAAATTTAGAATCAACTTCCGATCCAGTTCAACCCCCTACCAAAAAACTTAAATACTCGGTCAAAAAGAGCTATTCTACTAAACCTCAACAAGACCCTCCGTTGACCTCTTGTCAAGCTACCCCGGTTACTACTAACACATCTATCCATTTACCATATCAAGACAGGATTACCAAATCGCAATTCACTCAAAATGGTATCCCGTCACCCCCCCGTTCTAGATTTATATGGTTCTGCGACTCTAACGGAGCTAGAATCTTTAATCATCTAACTAAAAATATGGAATCACACATTTACACCATTCCAGGAGCTAATCTATCCATTTTGATTGAGGGTTTACACAACTCAATGGACAATCTCATCGATTGTGACTCATACATGAGAGTCTCAGACATTGTGGTGCAGATTGGGGTTCTAAATTTTCATTACAACACCCTTAAGGAAGCTGTCTCTGATGTTCAAAAGCTCCTAGCCCTATTAAATCAAATTTTTCCACAAGCAGCTATTCATATTCATGAGCCTCATAGACCGTACCACATGACCACTAACCAACTTCACTCACTTAGTAGTTATATTGCAGCCTTACATGAACCATCTGTTCAAAACAACTCAGGCATTTTTCCTTCATTCTATATCATACCACAAAATTACATAGGGTCCTACATCAAAGAGTATGATGCTTCAGGGGTTTATATCGGAGCCTCTAGCCTACTTCATAATCTCGTTAACACTAACTCCATAAATAACACGGACCCATCTACCAATACTAACAAACGGCTCAACGTCCATTTCGATTCGGATAAGGCTAAAGACCTCATCGACACGGCTTTCAATCTCTTCAAAACTAGAGTTGAATCTGAAGACAAACTCCTGGCCTCCTTGGATAATTCGGTTGATTCTTAAAAACTCAAAAAATTTCCCCCACACACACACACACACACACACACGCATACACACACACACATCTATCTTGTTAAAACAGACATATTTAATACAATACACACAATTCAAAACTTACACATACACATACCTCAGTCCCCCCATGGTGGCACGTTCAACCGCGTTACCACTTCGACAGACCATGAGGCCCCCGGCGTCTACTCCAACCTAAGAGAAGGGTGCCTCCACCACCATCATCACTTACTACATGGACCTTACATCCACACAAGAAGACATACAATTATTTTATCTACTGCCTCTCAGCACATCACATCAATTTAATGGACTATGATCATATTGTTCTCATAGTGTTGAACTTTCACAGCATCGACTATCAGTTGTATCGTTTTTTGGGACCATTTTACTACTAATAATGTTGCTATAAACTCTTTTATTATTGGGATTGTTCATTACATTACAACATACAATTTTATAACATATTTCCGTATGTTGTTATATATTTTTCACATCTCTTTACTACAGAACCAATAGTGTACATCTTTTGTTCTAACTCCCATGTTATATCTAAAATAAAAATAAATAATTTCTCTTTATTGGTTTTTTCTTTGCCTATTACACTACACACCAGGCCTTAATCACTTACATATGGATTATTTTTGAGTATATTGATTACCTATCCCCTTTACTGCAGAGTTTTTTCTGCTTATTAATTTGTTTCACTAAATACTGCGTTTTTTATATATACATATATACCATTACCTACGTATCATTACTACATACACATCTATTGTTACTCGTTCTCTCTCACACACACATTACTGCAAATATACACATGGACTCACACACACACACACACACACACACACACACACATGTTCTAACACAGTGTTCTTTTAACAGTATCTGCTTTTAACTGTCAACCAACACCACAAAATAATCATCCTTAAATTATTTTATTAATATATATTTTTTTAGTTTTACATCTTTTTCACAAACACATAACCAATATCCATTGGTTTTTGACCCTGTTTAATTTAAAAAGACATGGCCGTTTACTATCCTGCACGCATTATTTCTTCTATTCCATATTGATATTTCAAAATACATTCATACCCACTACCATTACTGCATATCATTTTACCTGACATTTAGCATTTACATATATACCTTTTCTTGTTACACGCTATTTTCACACCTGTTTTTGCAATATTATATCTCAATACAGAATAATATGTTGCATTTTTTGTTTGATACGCCCATACATTTATCAAAATTAGAATACCAAATATGGCTCCTCAATATTATATGCCTACTTGTCTACTCACAATACTACACATTATTGTTTCTCAATCACTTACATATTGGCCATTGCACGCACGTGCTATTGATTACCCACACACAATTTTTAGAACACCAACTTATTCCGGCAGAGTTTAAATTTTATTCTTTTGGTGCAGCATAAACGTCTCTGGTCATTTTATTTTGGCCACTACACAACACGCAATGCCATATTATCACATTATTTCAGGCATACATATATATATCTATTAACGTGCACGCACATACTGCACACACACACATTCACACACACGCCACACACGGACACACACACACACACACACACACACACACACACACACACACACACACATATATACCCTCTACATTTAATTGTACTTATCAACATTAGTTTCAATAGTTACATGATTTTTACACATATCCATTACTGCTAATACACACACACACACTATCACCAGTCATAATGCATTTTTTAACAATCAATTACCATATACACCCATACTACTTTCTCTACCAACAATTTTCTCATAAAGCAGAACAATTTACTATACCGTTCATATACTATCACCACACATTGGCAAGACATTTAATTACCATTCATATCGTCACAATTGTTCTTATTACATTATTCACAACCAATATAAAAGCACATATAATGTTACATCCCAAAATAACTAATTTATTTCTTATTCTTTGTTATTATCTATTATAACATTCTACATTGATCCACCTGCATCATCAGATATACATTCTTCGCCCTTCAAATAATCATACATTTATATGAACACATATAACAACCATTGTTTTTATTACTATATACATGCATACGTTTACACGTACTACTTTATACATATCTTAATTCTTAACATTATTTATTCGTTCCACAGATGTGGCTCCATGTGCCGCTACCATGAAACGACAATACCAACTTATGTACAACCAAAGAATTCCGAAATCATGTACGGTCTTAAATCTCTCTTCCACTCCATTGACTCAACTACAAGCCGAAGTACTTTCTAAGGGCCAGAGATTTATTATACCTCCATTCAAACATTTCAAGGATCAACACCCTTCCACCGTACCATTCAAGGACTTCAAGAGACGGTTATTATTGGCTCACCGTTTTAAGAAACACCCATACAAAATACCTACACCATTTTTAGAAAAATCAGACTATACCCCATCAGAGAAAGTAGCCCCACAATATGTTCTGGATGAATTACATAATCTACAGGAACGCCTTAAACAAACCACACCTTTACTCAAATCCAGAATAACCAACAACCCCTTACAACTCTCACTAGCCAAATCACAAATCATGCAAAACATTTCCAAAAACAAATACATCATTAAACCGGCAGACAAAGGTGCTTTGTTTGTCGTCATGGACCCAGAAGCCTATACAACGGAAATATTTCACCAACTATCCAACCCTCTTCATTACATTGAATTAGATCCCGCTTCCCATTCTCACCAATTTTTTATACGTCAGCTCACAAAGCAACTAAAACCTCATCTTCGCTTTTTTCTCAAAAATGGATACATCAATTATGAACAATTTTCATACATCCTACCGGGTCCTGAAGACCAGGTTCGTCGCTTTTATACATTACCGAAGGTTCATAAGGAACCCTCATCTTGGTTCAAACCAGGTTCAGCTCCCAAAGGTCGCCCAATATGTTCGGACGTCGCTAGCCCGACGTACAGATTAGCCGCCTATATTGACAGACTTTTAGCACCCATCAGTTCCATACATCCTAGCTTCATTCGCGATTCCCCGGATCTTATTGACAAACTGTCCCACATCAGACCATCTCAGGATTGCATCCTGGCTTCATTCGATATAACATCTCTCTATACTAACATTCCGAACGACCTGGCTATTTCGGCTATCACCAACACTATGGCTAAATTCTACAGAATTCCCATTGATTCACCATACATAACACATACTATCGGTCTCATAAAAATCAGTTTAGAGAATAATTACTTTGCATTTTCTAATAGACTATTTTTGCAAATCTCCGGGATTGCCATGGGTTCACGGTTCGCCCCGAGCCTCTGTAATATTTTTATGGCCTCATTAGAAGCGGAAGCTCTAGCCAAGCTTACCAACCCACCACTATTTTACGGCAGATTCCTAGATGATATACTCATTATACACAATGGACCAGTCACAGACATCTACTATATACTTGACATATTCAACAACATGACACCTACTATCAAATTTACGTCAAATTCGGACCCCCAACAAATTGATTTCCTAGACATTACTATCTACAAAGGCACAAAATTTGCACAAACAGGTATACTGGATACTAGATTGTACCGCAAACCCACTGACACAGGCGCCCTCTTGCATTTTAAAAGCTTCCACCCACCACATACTTTTCCAGGAATTATTCAATCTCAACTAACTAGGCTCAAACGCATACACTCATCTTACGCTTCGTTCTCCAAAGCGGTCGAAACATTCATTCTTTTACTTCGACCTAGAGGTTACCATTCTACATATTTACGTACTTTGTACAAACGCTGGCTTAAAAACAACAATGCTAAACCTACGGGTAGCTTCCCCTGCAAAGCACCTAGTTGCATTTCTTGCCATACGGGCAATGTTCATCCCACCACACACATACACCCGCTATCACCTATTCCACAGGACACACGACCCCAACGAAACATTCCACCGCTACACCTTAAACAACACATGGACTGCCTCTCTGAAGGCATCGTTTTCCTCATCGTATGCTCTGAGTGCGGTACGGGCTACGTGGATCGCTGTACTAGTAACCTCAACACTAGATATCACCAACACCTCACACAATACAATACACATCACAATACTTCCACTATCAACGGACCAAATGACAATGACGATATCCAGGAATTGTACAATCACTATAACTCTTGTGGTGACCTCTCCCAATCCTCACTGACCATCTTGGAACATATCCCTAAACCCAACGCACAAAATACATCCCCCACACACAACTCTCACAAACCCCTTCCCTTCATCCATTTCTCCAACGACCTTCCCTGGGAAACACGCCTCAAAATCGCACAGATCTTTTGGATCGCATCCCTTAGAACATCTGTTAGACACGGAGGCCTCAATATCCAAACATTGGATATTCCTCCATCCAAAATCCCTTTTATTTGTAAATATTACTCAAATTACCGAATTTTTGCACAATATATACATCAATTTTTTCAAAAAACCATCCCATTCAGCCCAGAAATCATGGGCAGGGGCCCGTTAGTTGCTTTTTCTTGCCACCCCAACAATACAAAAAACTTTTGCAAGGCCAAGCACCACCATAATCCACAATAAGCTCTAATATCAAACTCTGTTTCCCTATTCTTGTAGACACCTCTTCGCAACACCCACCTCAGTACAATATACCTCATCAAGAACCTGACAGCCAGGAACTTCCTTCTTCACAGACTGACCTCCCCTCTACTAATGACCAGGACTTATCGGACACTTTGGATATTCTAAAATCACTTGAGAGATCTACCTCTAATACCTCTATACATCAAACTATTACACAGCCAGAAAGTTTACAACCGACTTCTTCTAATATTCATTCACCACCAGTACTTATCCAAGGAGGTACGGTCCAAATTATTCGTAAATCCGATTTTTTTACTAAACTCCTTGATATCCCATCCTCCCCTTGCGTTCATTTCATGGATTCCAGCGGCATAAACATCATTGACATTGGAATCGAACCTCCTAACTCAAACAATTTTATTCTCAAAGTCACTAATACATCCAGTCTCATCCAATTTCTAGAGAGACAGATATCTATTCCTAAATTCCCTTTCCCATTCCACGATGTTTCAGACGTTCTCATACAAACGGGTACTTACAACACTTATTTTAAAACCTTCTCTCAAGCTCATTCACTTTCTTTGGATCTCATACATATTATTACAAAAATCTTCCCGTCAGCTCATATTTACATACTACAACCCAACATACCCACAAGAGCAAACTTGAAACAGAGAACATCCATAAAATTTTGGAACCAAGCCCTACAGAATTTTTCCAATTCTGAAAATATTTCTATTCTTCCTAAAATCAAAACGGGCAAATTTTTGCCATTTCTATCCACTACATCACAACGATCAATCAAACGTTACACATCCCGTGACATTACTAAAGCTAAAATAGATGATCTAGACTATTATAACCACGTCTCCGGCATTTGGGACCGGGATATGTGTCAATCTTACATTGAATTGGTGCATAAATCTATCCAACAAAGATATCTACCTTATTTGTAAATACTATATTACCAACATATAATGTTTTAACATTGTTTTATATACTGTATTGCTTTCATTAAACGTACTTCCTCATATATTAATATTTTTTCTAAGTTTAAATTTGTCTTTTCACTAATGGTTTTGTTAAAAGTTTACTTACTTTTTAATTTTATGTATATACATGTTTTTCACTTTGTATTATATCATACTTAAAATAATACATAATAAATTTCTAATATTTTACTATAATTTGTTTTTATCTTTTACTTTCTATACCGACACTGGCTGGGATTTGGTTGCCTGCGCTCTGCTTTCTATAGCTTACAACATTGTTATTATTTTAATTTTTTGTTCTTGCATATCATTTGCACACACATGCTGCTATTTCCTACATCAATACGCATTCAAACACACTTATCTATTGCTTCCCTTATCTATAACTACCTTTCTGTAGCGGTATACCATACATACAATGTTGCCCTTCACACACGTGCACGCACAACATTCTTTCTCATATACACGTGCACACACATGCTGCTATTTCCACCACGCATATTTATATTCAGGCATATATACACGCACACACATTCACATACACTATCTCTCTCACACACACGCATTCAAACGCACTTCAAGCATTTATACGCACACGCACGTGCGCACATTGTTTCACATACACACACGCTCACAAGCATATGTGCACCTGCACACACACACGCATTACACACACACACACACACAAACACATACACACACACACACATGCATACATTTCTTACACACACGCACACACGCACTTCAGGCATGTATACACCTGCACGTACATGCTGCTATTTCTTACACACACGCACACATACACTTCAAGCATATATACACGTGCCTACACATGCTACCATTCTTACACACACGCACACACGCACTTCAAGCATATTTACACGTACACGCACATGCTACCATTTCTCTCTCACACATTTATTAATTTATTACAATATTTATATCCATCTCATTAGTCACAGTGCAAACATTTAACTACCACGTCAGTCTTCAAACATTTACCAGTTCGTTTCGGTTTTTTTATGCCATTTTATTTTTTTTTTTTTTTTCTGTCATTACAGCAAGTGTTAGCATATATACATGTGCTGTGCTGTTTTTCTTTCACACACATGCGCACCTACATCGCGTCTTTAGCATATACGTTCACATGTGCCATTTATAATACATTTCTTACACACACGCACACACGCACTTCAAGCACATATATATACATGCACCTCTTCTCTTTGCAAGAGCCCCATACACACGTGCATGGTAGTTACGCACCTACACCTACCACTCCTTCTCATGCGCACGGTGCGCATTTCATCACATCAATACATATACTATTATTTTTTCTCTCAATTTTCATAACTATAATTCATTATGGGTCCCTTTCAGGGCATGGCTATGTATACAAGTAGCCCCGCACACACGTGCACACACATACTACTATTTCTTACATACACGCACACACGCACTTCTACCATACATATACACAATTTTTTTTTTTTTTTTTTCCATCACTATATCACATAACTAGCCTTTCGTGACAGTACTATGCACACAATTCACGGTATTACTATTCATACACACGGCCTACGCACCCTTCTCACATCGCATTTCTACCCTTTCCATACACATACATATACTATTATATTTTCATATATTTTTCATTTTTTTATCATAATTCTTATCAAATGGGTTTCAAATGGGCCTCTCATACAGTGATACTCATATTACAGCCTTACACACACGTTCACACAATTAATTCATCCTCACACCCACGCACACACGCACATTACATATTTACATAACCGTTTTTCTCAATTTCTCATTACTATGGTACAGGGCGGGCCTCTCATGGCATTGTCTTACATATAAGGGCCCTACACACGGTGCGCTCATGCATTGCCCCTTCTCACGCACACGCATACACGCGCACTACGCATATATATACCTAATTTACCTATCTCATCTCATTTTCTCTCAGTACTATGGTTCTAACGGGCCTTTTATTCCAGTGCCTTGCTTACAATCACAGGTAGCCCCGCATACATGTACACGCACATGCTGCTATTTTTTACACACACGCACACACGTACTTCAAGCACACACATATATATACATAATTTTTCTCTATTTCCCATTACTATAGCACAGAACTGGCCTTTCGTGGCAGTGCTATGCATACAACTCACGATGGCATTGTTCATGCGGTAGCCCTACGCACTCGTACTTACACGTACTACTCCTTACTACACACACGCACACACGCACATTACGCATATATATACATCTTTGTCTCAATTTCTTATCCCTGTATTGCTGAATGGGCTTCTCATTACAGTGATATTCGTATAACAGATCTACACAACGTACACACATACATAATTCATACTTACACGCACGCACACACGCACATTACATACATTATTAGATATATATACACAGAGATATATATAACCGTTTTCACCTCCCTGACACAACTTCCCTGCCCTACTTGTCTTTTCTAGACACACAATTTACCATCTCTCCCCTCAATAGTCACCCTCTGTTACCACACGGTGTCTCCTTATATACCAACTGCCTTTCACTATTATCCCGGCCAAATTCATTAAAACAGTCGTCTTTTACTTATCCCACCCCTATCTATAACAAGTGCATCATCTTTAGCCCTGTGTGCATGTGTGTCGACTGCCATCACCCGCCTATTACGTGCTCTCCGTTTTGTTTGTGCTTGTTTTGTGCCCTAGTCTTCAAAAAGCCCCCTGCGTCAGCTGCCTGCCCTCCCTACCCAATCAATTCCTCCACTTTTAACTAAAATGCACACTCTATACTGTTCTTGTATATCACTTATTTCCTAGCTAACCAACATATCTCCCACTTGTACATGTCCTCCTGCTTCTCACCCCTTTTGTCCTATAACGTCGGTATATTAGCTGGACCGTTTGTGGGTTTGTCCCTTACTTACTAACACACAGCGACACGCACACCCCTACACACGTGTCTTCGCACTGCTGGTCACTAAGACCCATCCAGCCTCCCTGACACTTCTTCCCTGTCCACATTTGTCTTTTCAAGACACAAAAATTGCCACTTCTCGCCTCAATAGTCACTCTCTGTCACTACACTTTGTCTCCCTTTATACTAACTGCTTTCTATTATTGCCCCGGCCAAATTTATTATAACAGTCGTCCTCCATTGATCCCACCTCTATCTATAACACGTCCAACATTTTGAGCCCTGTGTGTTTGTGTGTCAACTGCCATTTGCCCGCCTGTTACGTGCTCCCCGTTCTGTTCGTCCCTGAAGTATGCTCGAGTTTTACAATAGCCCCCATTGTCATATGCCTGCCCTCCCTGTCCAATCAATTCCACTACTTTTAACCAAAATTCACATTCAAAATTGCTTCGGTTCATCGCTTATTTCCTACTAGTCAGTATATCTCCCACCTGTGTATGCCCGCCTGCTTCTCACCCCTCCTGTCTTATTACGTCAGTCTATTGGCTGGACCATTTGTGGGCTCGTTCCTTACTTGCCAACACACAGCGACACGAGCACACTCACACACGTGTTTTTGCACGGCTTGTCACTAAGACCCTCCAACCTCCCTGACACCACTTCGCTGCCCCGACATGTCTTTTCAGGACATACTAATTGCCAACTCTCGCCTCAATAGTCACCCTGGTCACTACACTGTATCTCTCTGTACACTAGCTTCTTTCTACTGTTTTCCTGGCTAAGTTCACTGTGGCGGTCGTCCTCCACTGGTCCCACCTCTATCCATACACGTGCATCATATTGAACCCTGTGTGATTATGTTCTACCACTGCTGCCTACCTGTTGAGTGCTCTCCGTTCTGTTTGTGCTTGAAATGTGCCCTAGCCTTAGAAAAGATCCCCTCGTCAGCTGCCTTCCCTCCTTGTCCAATCAATTCCACTACTTTTAACTAGAATGCATACTCGGAATCGCTACTGTAAATCACTTATTTCCTAGCTAGTCTACATAATTCCCACTTGTACACGTCCGCCTGCTTCTCACCCCTCTTGTCCTATGACATTGGTCTATTGGCTGGATCGTCTGTGGGTTCGTCCCTTACTTACTGACACACAGCCACACACACATATACACACACACGTGGTTGCTCTCGCGCGCGCGGGCGCGCGTGCCCGCTTTCGCGCACACACACACACATATATATATTTTTTTGCAGACCACCTCCGTGCTGCTTGTCACTGAGATCCATCCAGCCTCCCCGGTGCTGCTTCCCTGACCTTGCTTTCATGCAGGAGCCCCATACACACGTACACGCGCACCTACTACTCCTTCCCTACTCATGCACACACGCACATCACGTATACACACACCGATTTTTTCTCAAAATATTTTCTTCTCTATATATTTCTCTCAATTTTTTCATAATTATAATTCACTATGGGTTTCTCAGGGCACGACTGTGTCCACAAGTAGCCCCGCACACACCTACACGCACATACTACCATTTCTTACACACACGCATACACGCACTTCAAGCATACATATACATATTTTTTCTTAATTTATCATTACTATAGAGCACATAACTTACATTCGCTCCAGTACTATGCATACAATTCACACAACCATAGTGCTATTTATACACATGGGCTTTTTTCATTTTTTATTATACACATCTTTTTTCATTCACCTCCCTTCCTACACATACACGTCCACAAGCACGCACATTACGCATATATATACATATCTTTTTTTCATTTTCTTATCATTTTCTCATACAGTGCAGAATGGGCCGGTTTTTATGACAGTGATATTCATACTATAGTCTTACGGTCACGCCACACCTTTTTACATAATTCATCCTCACACGCACCACCTACGCATATATATACATATTTATATCTCAATTTCTCTTACTATGGTTTCGGGCCTTCCATCATAGGTAGCCCTGCATTACAGTTTATTATGGCACAATTCTTGCATTCAATAATCCATACCCTACACGCACACACGCACGCATATATACTGCCTATATATATATATAACCGTTCTTACCTCCTTGACACAACTTCCCTGCCCACAATTGTCTTCTCAAGACACATAAATTGCCTTTTTTTTCCCCTCAATAGTCACCCTTGTCACTACTCCTCATCTCCTCATATACTAACTGCTTCTACTATTTTCCCGGCCAAATTCATTAAAACGGCCGTCCTCCACTGTTCCCACCCCTATCTATAACACGTGCATTATTCTGAGCACTGTGTGTTTGTGTGTCGACTGCCATTCCCAGCCTGTCACTTGCTCCTCGTTCTGTTTGTGCCTTATTTATGCTAGAGTTTTACAAAAAAAACCCATTGTCAGCTGCCTGTCCTCCCTATCCAATCAATTCCACTACTTCTAAACAAAATGCACATTCAAAATAGCTTCTATTAATCACTTATTTCCTAACCAGTCAATATATCTCCCACCTGTTTACCCCCGCCTGCTTCTATACCCCCGCCTGCTTCTCACCATCTCACCCCTCCTGCCCTATTACGTCAGTCTATTAGCTGGACCGTTTGTGGGTTCGTCCCTTACTTACCAACATACAGCGACACGAGCCACTCACACACGTTTTTTTGTACTGCTTGTCACCAAGACCCTCCAACCTCCCCGACACTACTTCCCTGCCCAGACTTGTCTTCTCAGGACACACAAACTGCCAACTCTCGCCCCAATAGTCACCCTCTGTCACCACATGGTGTCTTCCTGTATACTAACTGCCTTCTACTGTTATCCCGGCTAAATTCATTATAACAGTCGTCCCTCCACTGGTCTCATTCCTATCTATAATACGTGCATCATAATTAGCCCTGTGTGCTTATGGTCCGACTACTACTACCCAATTGTTACGTGCTCTCCTTTATGTTTGTGCTTCAAGTGTATCCTAGCCTTAAAAAAGCTCCCCTCGTCAGTTTCCTTCCCTCCCTATCCAATCAATTCCACTATTTTTAAGTAGAATGCATACTCGGAATCGCTACTGTAAATAACTTATTTCCTAGCTAGTCAACATAATTCCTACCTTACATGTCCGCCTGCTTCTTACTCCTCCTGTGCATGGCGTTTGTCTATTAGCTGGACCGGTTGTGGGTTCGTCCCTTGCTTGCTAACACACAGCCCCACGCACACACACCTGCACGCACGTGGTTGCTCGCATGCGCGGGCGCTTGTGCCTGCTTTCGCATACGCACACACATATATAATTTTTTGTAGACGACCTCCGTTCTGCTTGTCACTTGGATCCATCCAGCCTCCCCGATGTTACTTCCCTGCCCTTGCTTTCACACAAGAGCCCCATGCACGCGTGCACGAGCACCTACTACTCCTTCTTTGCGCGTGCGCACACGCACATCACCCATACACACACCAATTTTTTCTCATTTTTTCCCAATTTTTCTCTACTTTCTCATAATTATAAATCATTATGGGTTTCTCAGGGCATGGCTATGTATACAGGTGACCCCGCGCACACGGGTGCGTGCACGCTACCATATCTTGAACACACGCACACACGCACTTCAAGTATACATATACATACCTTCTCTTAATTTCTCATTACTATAGCACATAACTAGCCCTTCGGGGCAGTACTATGCATTAAATTCACGGTAGTGCTATTTATACAGTGGCCCAACGCACACGCGCACGCACGCACTATCCCTTCCTACACACACGCACACACGCATGATTACGCATATATATACATATCTCTTTCTCATTTTCTTATCACCACAGTGCAGAATGGGCCTCTCATGACAGTGATATTCATACTATAGTCTTACAAACACGTTCACTACATAATTCATCCTCACACGCACGCACCTACGCACGTTACATATTATATAACGTTTTTTTCATTTTCTCATCGCTATGGTACAGGGCCGGTTTTTTATGGCAGTGTCTTGCATACAATGGCCCCACACACGGTGCACGCACGCTTTGCCCCTTCTCACGCACACTCATACACGTGCATTACGCATATATATACATATTTTATCTCAATTTCTCTCAATACTATGGTCCTTACGGGCCTTCCATCATAGTGCTTTGCATACAATAGCCCTGCATTACAGTATTATTCGCACAATATTTACACACACTTTACACACACACATAATCCATACTTACACGCACGCACACACGCACATTACATATATATATATATATATATATATAACCGTTCTTACCTCCTTGACACAACTTCCCTGCCCACAATTGTCTTTTCAAGACACACAAATTGCCATCTCTCCCCTCAATAGTCACCCTCTGTCACAACTCTGTGTTTCCTTATACACTAACTGCTTTCTACTATTATCCCGGCCAAATTCATTAAAACAGCCGTCCTCCACTGGTCCCACCCCTATCTATAACATGTGCAGCATCTTGAGCCCTGTGTGCTTTTGCCTACTGCCATTGCCCGCCTGTTACGTGCTTCCCGTTCTGTTTGTGCTTGATTTGTGCCCTAGTCTTAAAAAAAAGCCCCTTGTCAGCTGCCTGCCCTCCCTGTCCTATCAATTCCATCACTTTCAACTTAAATGCACATCAAGATTGCTCCTGTTAATCACTTATTTCTTAGCTAGCCAACACATCTCCCACCTGTTACATCGTCCGCCTGCTTCTCACCCCTCCTGTCCTATAAGTCGGTATATTAGCTGGACCGTTTGTGGGTTAAATCCCTGACTTACTAACACACAGCGACATTATTCATACAAGACACACACGTGTTTTCACACTGCTTGTCACTAAGACCCATCCAGCCTCCCTGACACAACTTCCCTGCCCATTTGTCTTTTCAAGACAT
>JAGTTF010001139.1:0-2500 GCA_019095985.1 Streblospio benedicti | reverse complement strand
TCAATCATAATGAAAAAGCAGATAGCACAAAAACAAAAGGTTTATTTTGAGTTACAATCAACAATACCATATTTCATCATCTGGGACTTATGATCAAACTTTTAACATTTTAACAGGATCAAAGTCAGGATTAATAACAAGTGCCATGGATACAGAAGGAAAATATACATGCAAAACATGTGAGAAAAACTTCTCATCAAAGTCAAATTTAACACGTCACATGAACATCCACAGTGGGGAGAAACAGTATCAGTGTGGAGTGTGTGAGAAATCATTTAGTCAAAAGGCACATCTGAATAGACATATGATAACTCACACTGGTGACAAAATGTATCAGTGCACCATTTGTGAGAAATCATTCAGTGAGAATGGAAATCTGACCAAACACAAGCGAACTCACACTGGTGAGAACCTTACAAGTGCAGTCAATGTGTGAAGTGTTTTAGTGACAGTAGCGCCTTGACCAGGCACTTGAGAATCCACACAAGGGAGAAAATGTACCAGTGCACAGTGTGTGAGAAATCATTCAGAAGCAATAGAGACTCCTAGAGCTGACCATACACAGGCGAACTCACACTGGTGAGAAACCTTATGGTTGTGCAGAGTGTGGAAAAGGTTTCTCTGAGAGGGGTAATGTAGTAACTCATATGCGAATACATACAAAAGAGAAACCATACGAGTGGGATCAGTGTGGGAAATGTTTCACTACAAATGGTAGCCTAAAGGCGCACAAAGTTATACACAGAGAAGAGAAACCATTTTACTGTCACATTTGTCACAAATCATTTAAACGATCATACGAGTTAGAAAGACTTCACATGACTCAACATGTGAAGAAGTGAACTGGATGATCATTGTATCTGCAGTATACAGCTTTTATAGCAGGATTATGTACTCCTACTTAGGAATATTTCTATGATTCAGACTTCATGATGATTTACATACATTTGTTTATTTGAACTTTACATTTTGTAAACATCAATATGTATAGTTTAGTTCCTGAATAATATAGTTGGTATAAAGCATTAGAAGTCAGTAGGTGAAAAGTTTGTTCTCGTGAATGTTATGATTTTGTACTCAATATTAATGTCATTTACAATTGGATTGATGGAATCACTGTGTGCTACTTTTTTATAACCGTGAGACTTATTTTCTATGGAATCGATTGCATCATGTTTTTGTATGTACATAGTTATTTTTGTTTTAAATTGCTTTTCGTAAATATACTTGCTACTAAGGATCTTTTTTCCTGTCCTCAACCTGACCAATACATTAATTTTTCTAGTGTATGGATCACATATTGTTGTGTAATATATGTTGAGTCATTGTGGTGTTAGACTCTTAGTGAATAGACTCAGATTTATGGCATTTAGCTTTTTTCTTCTTTAAACACAAAAACCACAAGTGATTAGAGAGATGAGAATGTGGGTGAATGTTTGCACTGTGGACGACTTGTCCGTTCCTCTCATATCCGTCCTCTTACATAACATCGCCAGCGTCAGTGTTTCACTGCTCATACTGTGGTTCATGATGAGAAACATCACATCGTGGCCAACTGTGTAAATGTAGAAGTTAATGTTGTGTCATCAGCCACATTGTACATGTGATGCTTGTATTTGTACATAACGGCCTCTTGGCCTACGTCACAAATATCAGACTTGTGAATATTTATACCCAAGCCCCGATTGGAATTGGTAAAGACAATACACATGATAGGTTTGTAGGCTATGAAGTCAACCCAATATTCAGACAGAATTTACCTATGTTTTGTGACCCAATTTTGTGTACGGTTTTGAACGAATGACGTAAGCCAGTGGCGGATCCGAAAGTCATTCAAACTCCACATTTTGCTAACCTAGATTGCCAACTTTCCGACTTGCCTTGACTTTTTGGGAGATTATTGCAATCACGTATCATGTACAGTGAAGTGAACCTCCACACGTTGTTCTGAGGTAAGACATTCTCTGAAGACTGATGATTGTTTGCTGAAATCAATAGCCATTTCTTTTGTTTCCTTTACATTAAGGTTTAAATAATTATTATCACACCAGTCTACAAAAGAATTTATTTCTGCTCTTTGTGACAGTATTGAATGTATGTTGATAAATCGTTATCAGTATCTACAAAAACTTGACGATCGTGGTGAGAAATGTCCCTTGAGCCTCCAGCCCCACCACACACCTCAAAGTCTGAACTATATGGCTTTATGTACTCATCACAGTTTGTGACAGTATTGAATGTATGTTGATAAATCGTTGTCAGTATCTGCATCTGCTGTTGAAAACTTTACCTGCCCTTCAGACAGGCTTCATTCAATTTGACCTGCCCACCCAAATATTTACCTGCCCTGGGCAGGAGGACTGTCTAATTTGCCTACCTGCTTTACAAATCCTAAGGCAATAACTGTGAAAGTTTCCGACAAGTATTAAGCATAATTTTCTATACAACTCTATAATGAAGATCTTGTAGCATAAGAATTATCAACTTTGGTCTTGAGTCT
>JAGTTF010001138.1:0-10152 GCA_019095985.1 Streblospio benedicti | reverse complement strand
AATTATAGAACTGTCATTTACAGATCTGCCCTTATGATGGTGCATGGCTACCAGTGATAAAACATCTACGTGTAGGGAGTCCTTTTTCAAATCTGATAAATCATCTCAAAGGCAAAGGTGATATGAAGTAAACAGAGTCCTATTCGATTTGAATATATTCTGAAGGCTATTTCAAGGTTCCAGATATTTCTTTAAAATTTTATATACTGTCCTAGTGAATACAGGCTGATTGATCTGTAGCATGATTGTTCAGACTGATTGATCTGTGTAATCTAGTAACTACAAGTATGTGGGGTACTAAATCTAGTAACTACAAGTATGTGGAGTACTAAAAATTGAAATCTGACATTTTACATCTGCTCTTTTGTACTTTGACTTTTAATAGTTTTTTATGCCTTTGCAGTGCATTTTAGGCTCCATGTCTACAGTGAACTATGAGGAGTTGGCCAATCAGCCAGACATAGTTGGATTCCTGGTGAACGGAGACTGGCCCAAGCTAGACTTCAACCAAAAACTTACAGCCAAGAGAATTCTTCCATCTTGGTCCCCTTTGTATTCATATTGTGTGAACGTCTTGCATTTGCAATGTGTTTATATTTACGACCGGAGACCATGGAATAAAAGTGACTGTTCAATATCCTTGTGAATTTAAGCTTTAATATTGCTTTTGATTATATGCGATAATTTTATCTATTATTTTAATTAGATAATTTAAGCTTTAATATTGTTTTTGATTATATGCAATAATTTTATCTATTATTTTAATTAGATAATTTTAAAGTTATGTCATCTAGTGTACATAAAGTTAAATGAATTATTAACATGTAAATTGGTTAACTAGTTTATCTTACTTTTATGAATATTGTTAACAGAAATTAATAATTTTAACGATAAAAATTCTCAAAGATTAAAAATTCATACAAATACTAAAATACATAAGAACATTCAAAGAACACACTTAACCAAACAGGCCCAGGGGCAATTTTGTAAATGGAAGATTTACTGTGTCCAGTATAAAATTATGGATTTCTTTGTCTAGAAATTTGGTTATGGCTGATTAAGTTTCTTTCACCTTATACAAAATGTCCTCTACATATAATTCTAAGAAATTGATTGCGAATAATAAACGTTCGTTGCTAAATTTCGAGGGGGTAGGCCTCTATCTAGTTGATTAAGCTAGATGTTTATATGTTTATGTACCTTAGAATTGATTTGATATGCATGTCAATACATAACGTCCTCAGTATAAATTCACATCAATTGCATTATGTTGTCAACTCAGTCATATCATAATTGCTGTAAGTAATTGTTATTTTGCTTATTTTTCAAATCCAATTGTGTACAATTGAATTTATACAAGAGAGGGAAATTATGTCATGTACGGTATAGCTTATGAGTCTATATCAGATTCATAAGCTTGGCTTTAGCCTAACCACTGCTGCAAGGCTTATCATTGTTAGATGCTGTGAGGTATAATAGTCTATAGGACAGAGGATAAAAAGTCGGTGTAGATGATTGTAGAAGTCAGATATTCAATAGTAACCAAGCCATCTCTATGGTCTTTCTACTTGCTTATGTCTTAGATTAGAACCACTCATGACAATTGGCACACAGAATCCAGTCTCTTTTTTTTGTACAATTCTTGTGAGAGACAATATGTATTAGTCTTATTTATCCTAACAGTCATTCCTAGAACCCTCATTCTTGACACTAGATGGTGGTTTTGTCTATATTCTGCACAAATTATGAAAATATAAAAAGATAAATAAGACTGCAACTTATTGCATATTTGCTTTAGATATATCTATAAATCTGATAAAGTGGATATGCAGCATAAACAATTTGTTGGAGCATTTCACTGTCACAGTAATGTGAATTAAATCAAAATTGGTAATTTAACGCATAAATTATTCATAAATAATGCATACATTATGCAAATTATGAACAATAAGTAATTGCAAATCTGTGCAAATCAGTGTAAACTTCACTTGCTTACCTTAATGAGTGCAAATCACCCATAGACATCATATTTCAGATGCTTTCCAGTTGCCATATTGGGCTTTATATCAGATTTTGCTATTTTATGTGTATCATTTACGCATTTCATTTAGGCATAAATTATGAAATATAGAACACATAAAAAAGCTCTATAACTTTCTCAACAGGTGTTAGATATTCTGGGAAATCACATTGACTGCATATCAATTATCAATCCTTCTCCAGCATCATTTCAATGGCCATATTGGTGGATACATTTGGTTATTTTGCTTATTTACTCATAAATTATGCAAACATTTTGCATAATTATGCAAATTATGAATAACATCTGATTGGCAATCTCTGAAATCAGGCTTAAATGCACTTGCCTACCATATAGGGTGCAATTAAACCATAACATCCTATTATAGATGCATGTCAGTGGCCATGTTGGGCTTTATATCAAACGTTTGCCATTTTATGCATAAATTATGCGGAATTAGAAAAATTGCCCAAGTTGCAAATTTGCGCCAAGGCAGCTAAATTTCATCGCTAGATTATATGGAATGCAAATCAATCATAAAACTTTACAGTAGTCACAATTTCTGGGTTCACTATAGTAGGTAGAGGGCTGGCAACTAGACTAATTCAAAATTTTTGCTACTTTATGTGCATCATTTACTCATATCATATAGGCATAAATTATGACATATAGAAGACATAAAAGCTCTATAACGTTCTCAACAAGTGTTAGATACTCTGGGGAAATCACATTGACTGCATATCAATCATCAAATCCTTCTCCAGCGCCGATTCAATGGCCATGTTGGTGGATACATTGGGTTATAGTGCTTATTTACACATGAATTATGCAAAAAACTATACATGATTGTGCAAATTATGAATAACATCTGATTGGCAATCTCTGAAATCAGGCTTAAATTCTCTTGCCTACCATATAGGGTGCAATTAAACCATAACATCCTATTATAGATGCCTGTCAGTGGCCATATTGGGCTTTATATCAAACGTTTGCCATTTTACGCATAAATTATGCAAATTAGAAAAATTGCCAAGTTGCAAATTTGGGCAACGCAGCTAAATTTCATCACTAGACTATATGGAATGCAAATCAATCATAAAACCTTACAGTAGTTACAATTTCTGGTTTCACTATAGTAGGTATAGGGCTGGCAACTAGACTAATCCAAAATTTTGCTACTTAATGTGTATCATTTATGCATATAATTTAGGCATAAATTATAAAATATAGAAGACATAAAAGTTTTATAACGTTCTCAACAAGTGTTAGATACTCTGGGAAATCACATTGACTGCATATCAATCATCAAATCCTTCTTTAGCGTCATTTCAATGGCCATATTGGTGGATACATTAGGTTATTTTGCTTATTTACGCATAAATTATGCAAAAATTATGCATAATTGTGCAAATTATGAATAACATCTGATTGGCAATCTCTGAAATCAGGCTTAAATTCACTTGCCTACCATATAGGGTGCAATTAAACAACAACATCCTATTATAGATGCATGTCAGTGGCCATATTGGGCTTTATATCAAACGTTTGCCATTTACCCATAAATTATGCTAATTAGAAAAATTGCCCAAGTTGCAAATTTGGGCAGCTAAATTCATCGCTAGACTATATGGAAAATATAGACTATATGCAAATCAATCATAAAACCTTACAGTAGTCACAATTTCTGAGTTCACTATAGTAGGTATAGGGATGGCAACTAGACTAATCCAAAATGTGTTGGATCAATCTGTGTAGCAAACGTATTTGTCCAGTACCACTGCATCACTTGGAAATCTGCACGTTTCACATTTTCTTGACATGACTCAGACTTTGTTGGTGTAGAAGAAAGATTTGGTGCACATGTCTGAGCTCTTCCAGTTTTTGAACACAAAGCTTTTTTATTCTAGCCTCTGCCATGCAATCACTGGGGTACCTACCCATAGCAACGGCTAATAAGTAATGTAGCTTCTTGAAAGTTTCTTTCATATCAGCATTGATTTTTGCCAACATTGCTTAGAGAGATACCAGATACCAGTATTTTTTTTCATAACAGTTGTTTTACCTATGCCATAACACTGCGTATCTGTATCACCGTGGCAGCAAGGGTGCACAAACTGATCAGGCAAATGCCTCTATAAAAATAAAGCAACTTTTTCTAACAAAGACAACAAAAAAGCAGCTCATTGACATCATATGTGCAGATATAATTGATGTTATCAAGTTGAAGAATTTAAACGACATGTTGATTATAACTGGTAGTGATCTTGTACCAGCGCAAGTTTTTGAAAACAGCAATCAGAAGAGCTGATTTGTTTCCCACACACACATGAATATGCTGACATCATCATGCAACAGATCTTGCATGTAACCATATAAGAGTGATATGTGATGTGTCATGTACAGTATAGCTTATGAGTCTAAATCAGACTAATAAGCTTGGTTCAGTCTAACCAATAATGCAAGCGTTGTCATTGTTTGATGCCGTAAGCTGTATTAGTCTCTAAGGCACAGGATATAAGTTTGTGTGGATGATTGTAGAGGTCAGATGATAAATAGTAACCAAGCCATCTCTATGGTCTTCTACTTCCTTATGTCTTAGAGTAAAACCACTCATGACATACTGGTAGAGATAGCCAAGAATTGAAAATTCGAGACCAATCTTTCACTAAATGAACCGCCCAAGAAGCCCATCCCCCACCAGCGTTACCCCCCAACAAATCATCTGGAGATATCAGAGAACTAGATTCGCTCCTTCCCTCCCCAATTCAACGAGGAAGCGAATACGCAACAAGCCGCCAATCAGCGCCACTCTCCCCGCCCATTGCCTTTCAAGAAAGTGGGTACGACGGTGCGTCACCACACCTTGGGCGATTATCGCCACCATTTTCCCCTACCCGATCCTTCATACGTTACCCAATCTACCTCATTTGATAATACAGTTTCTATCGACCCGAAGTACAAGATGACAACAGAACAAGTGCTGCAACAAGTAAGTGATCTTACTGATACATTAAAAAAAGTTATAAAAAACAAATTGATGAAAATAAACAAACCTTGCAAGATTTCCCCAAGCAATCTGGCCCGTCTGAGGTTGACAAACTGTGTGGCTTAATCAAAGATCTAACAACTAAACAAGGGAATATCCAACCACGGCAACGAGGCCCTAACATAAACTGTTTTGATGGTTCCCTATACGGTTCATTTGATAAATGGAGAGTAGAACTGGAAAATTGCATTTTGGTTGGCAAGAACAGGACCCACATCATGCCACCATTATTCCGACCCTGCTTGATGGCTTTGCTTGTGTGCAATACCACACATTGAGAGAGACATATGCAAGTCTTACACAAATACTATGACTGCATTAGAATCAACATTTTCAATGCAAAAAGAAGCCGCTGTCTATGCGCAGAAATTATGTGAATCGGAAACTTGTGCTTGGTGCTGAATGCATTTGAATGTGAGTAGACAGATCTTATATAGTCAATTTGAAATTTTATTGGTAACCAGTGTAGTCTCTTCAATATTGGTTCTTATTCTGTCGTGTCTTGATGCACGACTCACAATTCTGGCTGCAGTGTTCTGGATCAATTGCAGTTTATGTACATGTTTTCTGATAGTCCAAAGAGCAGGGCATTGCCATTGTCTACAATGTGATGTACGCATGCACAAACTACTGCAGCATCCTCCATCAGGTTATATCTTATTTGTCCCAGCATGCGCAACTGAGCATAGCAGGATTTAGCTATGTTGTTGACATGTGGTATAAGAGTAACGTGCACGAATATGGCACCAATGTTTTTTGCTGTTTCAGTGGCTGTTATGTTGGTATTCCCAATTTTGATGGTACAAGGTTCTTGGATTCTTGATACATACAGTGGTGCACCAATTACGAGAAATTCTGTTTTCTCATCGTTCAATTTCAGGCAGTTTCTGACCATCCAGTTCCTCATCTCTTCCAGACACATCTCCATTTTGTGAACTGCCTCACTGAAATCTTCAGGGTTTGAAAGAGCAGTACAGCTGCGTATCATCTGCATACATGTGTATGTCAATGTCATGCTTTCTGGCTATGTCAAACAAGGGGCTGCTGTAAGTTGGATACTCTGATGGACTGATGAGTGAGCCTTGAGGAGTCCTACGGTAAGAGGATGAGAATGTGAGCACGCACCTTCAATGGTGACATACTGTGACCTGTCACTCAGGTAAGACCTCATCCATTCTAGTGCTGTTCCTGAGACTCTGAAATTGTCCTCCAACCGCTGAAGTAGAATTTGATGGTCAATAGTGTCAAAGCACGCACTCATGTCCAAGAGTATGAGCATTACACATTTTCTGCTATCAATGGCATTCAATACATCATTCATGATTTTTACAAGTGCTGTTTCTGTACTGTGGTTTTACATTGTCGACTCCGATATAGGATCCTTAGCAGTTCGTTTGGTATTCAAGAGAACTTTGTCACATTTACACTACAGATTCAGAAAACCGTCTAGTTTCTTATTTTACCATGATAATTAGTTAGTATACATACAGCATCAAGTCCGTTTTTATCACTTTCGTGTCGTCCATTCGTTTGACACTTCCGGGACCAATTTTAAATGTTGTAATATCAGTAGCTTATTTTAATCGTAGCAGCTTTTTTCGTCAAAGATACTCAAGAAACACAACACAAATCATTGTAATATATTTTTACTTTGCAATATTACGGACCAAAAAATGTGTTGAATCTTTTAAATCTTCGTCAGAGTAGACTTTGATAACAGCTGTCAAACTGATCACGAAAATCTCAATCGTTTCTTGAAATCGTAACCCGATCTAATTTTTTGCGTAGTTTTCCAATCTCTCTATTTCCAAGAAATCAGTCTTGAGCAACAGCCGCACGGTGAAAGATTTGATATGGCGCTTTTGATGACTAAAAGGCTACACCTGTATATACAGGCGCTAGCATTCATCAATAAAGTTTTGTCACACTTATGTAGATAGATTCATCAGGAGCATGGTTAATGTTTTTATTTAATGTTTTTATTTAAATCGCATATCAAAGATGGCAATGAAACGAATCTAACGAGGTATGCCATGGGTGGTTTATCCCAAGGAAATATGAGTAATTGAGGCTTCAAATTTGCAATGGAAATGGCGTAGTATATGCGTAAATAAACATCAGTACAAGTGAAATAGAAAATTAGAAATATTATCATAATAATCTTTATTTCTCGGAAATGTACATCAAAATGTCGAGTTCAGGCGTTTGTATTTGACACACATGAATATGAAATGGAAGTCGCAAGAAATCACCAATCAAAGCAGGATGTTTGTGGTCACAATTATGCGTCCTCGGCAGTGAGGGTCAATAAAATGTATATCCATTTCTCTGTGTCCCAGCCTCTGCTAAAAGAATAGCCCAACGTTGTATTTTTTGGTATTTGCAACTTCCCCATAAAGAATGACAAAAGAGGTTTATGATCGGTATAAATTACAAAATCACTTCCCAAAAGATACGCACGTAGCTTTTTCAATGCATATACAACGCCAAATGCTTCCTTTTCTATCGTCGCCCACTTACGTTGGGTGGATGTAAGTTGATGTGAGGCATACTGAATGGGACGTTCAATGCCTTCGTGCGTCCTCCTGACACAATATAGCACGCGTCCGTGTACAAAATGTAACTTTTGACGTGTCGGATAGGCCATTGCCGCTGATGTTACAAGTGCACGCTTCCAGAGCCTGAAATGACTCCTCCTGCACATTCCCCCACCTCCAGGTAACACGCTTCCTAGTTAACCTATGTAGAGGCTCAGCGATTTGCAATGAAATTAGGTACTAGTTGGCGATAGTAGTAGCTACATTCCGAGGAAAGAACGTAGTTCAGACACATTATCGGGAGATAACAACTGTGATATAGCTTCTGTTTTTTTCTGGTTGAGCACTGATCCCCTCCTTGGACACTACATAGCCCAGTAGATTCAAAGCTTCCTACCAAAATGACACTTCTTTTTCTTTTTAATGTTAACCCCTGCCTCTCTAAAAGCATCAAATATTTGCTTTAAGTGCTCAGCGTGCTCCTCTGCAGATTTAATAAAAACAATTACATCATCTAAAACACCATTACAAATTTACCTATAAATTTGCTAAGAATTTGATTCATAGCTCTCTGGAACACTGCCGGTGCACAAGTCAACCCAAATGGCATGCCTAACCACTCATACGTACCACAGTGACAGACGAAAGCAGTTTTATGAAAGCTACCCGCCTCTACTGGCAGCTGCCAATAGCCACTGGCTAAATCAAGGGTAGAGAAGATAGTTGACCCCTTCAGAGTGTCAAAAATGTCCTGTACTAATGGTAAAGGATAACAATCTTTAAGGGTAATGTCATTTAGAACTCTATAATCTACACAAAACTGTACAGACCCATCTGACTTAGGAACTAAAGTGATTGGACTAGCCCCACTCAATTTTGGAAGGTCGCATAACACCCAATTGCAACATTTTCTCAATTTCCCTTTCTATAACAATTCTCTTAGCCAGAGGAGTTCTATACGGTCTTTTATGGACAATTTTTACCAGGTTCAGAGCGAATTTCAATAGTTGGTAAATTTGCAACAGGAAGTACGCCCTCCTGAACAAATCCTGATATTCAGTGACCACTTGTTTCACATTATCTAGGATACAATCTATCTCACTAATAATAGTACTTTCCAGGTTAAATTGAATTTCTGAACCTACTTTAAACCCATGTGTTCCGCAGATTAAAGTTTTATCATCTAATTTAAAACCAAATTGCAACAATGTATTAAATCCAATTATTATCTCATGAACCATTTTATCTACTACCAAACATTCCACTAAACCTACATTATCAATGTCACATTCTACCTTACCAAGTATATTTACTTTATCACTGGTCATTAATACGATATGGTCCTTACACTGTTGAAACAACCGTGGTCGCCCACTTCTCCTGAGAGCGCAGAGCGCCACATCCTGCAGGATCAGGGTACGAGCAGCACCCGTATCCACGAGCGCCGTAGCAGTAAAGTCACTATCCTTGAATGACACACATACCCTGGGGCCACCGGATGTGGCGACCTCTGTTTCCCGAGGCTTGTTTCCATTCTTCCGCCTCTTTTTTCTTTCTTCGCTTTCCAACTGAAACAGTCTCTCTTGAAATGGCCGGGTTTCTTGCAGTAGAAACACAACCCACGGCCCATCCCCGCTGGAACCTCGGCCGGGGGCACAGCACCAGCGCGTTGACTGGAACCACTGATGGCCAATTTAGCTACCTCGTCTTAGAGTCTCTTCATGGTACCGCCATGGCTGAGAGAGTGTCCCGAACGGTCGGATTAGCAGCTGCCAGAGGTGCAGCTTCCACTTCGCTGACATCCATGGGCTCCTCCTCACTTGTACCCTCTCGCTGAATACATTGGCGACGCCGCTGCTAGCCCATTCGTCCAAAGCTACCGTCATAGCGTCCTCGAAAGCACGACGAGCTGTGGATCATGGCTGAAGACCCTGTCTTTGATTTTTTCCATTGAGGAGTGCCCCCATGTATCTATCCGTGACGCTCTCTTCGTATTTGCATCTCGCGGTTGTGGATGAGCAAGGTCCGCCGCATTTGTAAATTGGCGGTTGAATCGAGGCACATCTTCACGCTGCGTCTGCTTCGCGCCCTCAGCTCTTCCTTTAACACGTTCGCCTCATCTGGCCCAAGAAATGCCTGCTGAATGTGGGCCCGTAATCCAGCATGGGTCACGGCCACCGGAGGCTGTGCTGCCGCCTGCCTTCGTTCGAAGGACTCCACCTCCTCAAGGAGATCTTCTAGTGCCATCCTCTGCACCAACTTCCGCATGAACACATCCCCATTTTGTCCCACTGGCACCTCGGAACACTGCAGACCCCTAGCGCAGCTAACCATTTACGGACCTCACGGAGACTTGACCCGTCGCCGAGCCGACTTTCTCCTTCTGCTCATTAACCCTCTTCTCTAGGGTTCGATCCACGGTTTTAGCAGCAGCTAGTTGCTGGTTCTGTTGCTGTTGTTGTTGATGACGTCGATGTTGGTCCAGAATGGCCTGCACATTAGGATCCATGATTTTATTGTATTCTTATGTCCATTGTTTATTATCCTGG
>JAGTTF010001135.1:0-23097 GCA_019095985.1 Streblospio benedicti | reverse complement strand
TTTTTAACAGACAGATAACTTGCCTAACTAATTTGCTGACTGTAAACAAAATATGGATAAACACGTAGCAAGGCATCTAACATTAGCTCTTTATTATCAGTATAGCTTAAATTGTAAAGCAATTTTTAACCAAACGTGAGGATCAGAACCTAATAAATCAGCAAATTTATAATAAAACTCATAGGCATCTAAAACAGAATGTCTTTTATTGGCTAAGTCCATTGCTAATAACCAAGCACTAGGGATTAGTTTGCTTGGCTTTCAAAATTATTTCTAAACAAAATAATTCTGCTCGTTCTATATTATGAATTGAGAAATTATGCGCTATTTTTTTGCCATGCATCTAAATCTATATCACTACCTCCACACCTTTTATGGTCTCCCAAGCAGCTTGAGGGTTATTTTTTTTTAACAAATAGATACCTAGTGCAAAATTATTAGCATAGTTATTAGGATCCTTTAGTTGTATCCTTTGGCGATAATTTATCGCCTTATCAAAAGTTACCTAATAAGTCCTGCATCTCAGCTGCTAAATTATTAAAATCAAGATCTTCTTTTATATGTTTGGATGACTTTTTCTAAACAAGCAACGGTTTTAAAGGATTATCACCTGCAATCAGCTTAGCTAAATTATACCAAGCTTCACCATCATCAGGGTTTAACTTTACAACCTTTTCATAAGCAGCAATAGCTGCGTCTTTTTTATCTTGCTCAGCTAAAAATTCTGCCCAATTATACCAAGCATCAGCATTGTTTGGCTCTTGATCTAAAGCTCTTTGATGAAACTCTTCTGCTAATGGATATTGACCAACAGCACTATAACTAACTGCAATATTACTGCATAAAGGCACACTACGCATTCCCATTTCATAAGCCTTTAAATAACTCGCCAGAGCTTCTTTTTAGGCTGTTGTAACTTAGCTAAAAACTAGCCCCTGATTAAACCAATCTTCAAAAGTTGCCTGTGGTTGCTCAACTGATTTTTTTTGCTAAGGACAACTGCTGTTCATAATCCCCCAGCAAATAATTTATAGTTATTAAATTGCGTAAAGCAAAAAATATTTTGATCACTAATTTGTAGAGCCTGCTGAAAATAGTACTTAGCTTTTTGCAAATCATTACGCTTTAAATAAATAGACCTAAATTGATCAACGGGCGTTCATCTTGTTTGTTTTGACGGCAGGCTTCATCATAAGTAATAACTGCTCTTTCATTAAAACCTAATTTCCAATAATTATCTGCTAGCAATAAATAGCTATCAATCGTACTAGGGTTTAATCTTATAGCCTCTCTTAAAGGGGGGCAAAGAGCCCTCATAATCTTTTTTTTTTTTTCTGTCAATAGCTGCCCTAACTGATATTGATGTTTAAAATTCTGAGGATCCTCAGAGCATAACTTGCGACATCAGGCTATTTTGCTTAATAAATCTAAATTGTTAGCTGACATATTTATACTTTAGTTGATATGTGTATATTTATTAAGCCTAATTATTAGGCATTTTTGTGCTTTAATAAAGGGAAATGCAAAATATATTTCGTAAAAACTTATTATATTTCTCTAAGTACACCTAAGATCATTTTGAGAAATTTTATTAATAAATGATTGATTATTTTATATGATAGTGATATATATGTATAATGGGATATTATATAGCACTTTGCTTATTGCTAAGAGTATTTATTTGCTGATATTATTTAAAACTTTTACATTATAGTAAAGTGCATTATATTAAAGACAAGAATAAAAAAAAAACAATTATCATAAGCAATAATTTATTTTCTAATAATTTTTTAACACTTTATAAATAGAGATGAAAATGAAAAAAACAATTATCATAGGAACGGTGCTTTTATTAGCCACTACTATAACGACTAAAAATGCCTTAGCTATAATCCACGTTGGGGCTTCTATACCTATATCTGGGGGTCATAATGTTATAGGATATCAAAACGACGAGAAAGCTTCTGGCATTGGGCTCAGTGCCACTATTCCTTTTGGCATGATGTTTCGCATCGATAATTTGAGCATAAAAGGCACCGCATCTCCGGGAAGGGTTCGCTGAACCCTGGTTTGTCGGAGAAAATGGAGCATTCTGGAGGTGAGAACATAATATTAGTGCTACAATATACTCCATAGGGTATAGATTTGATTTCCATTACTGCCTTTACATCTAGCTGCTGCCTTTGGATTAGGATCAGCTACGGGAAATACGACACTATGAACGGAGCTAATGGCACCTAGATCTAGATCTTACTGCTTCATTAAGGCAACTTTATCTGGAAGCTGGCTACAGTTTCATCCCTTTATTCGATGTATTTATTGGCATTCATTCAATCGGCGGCTCGATACTAAAATAAAAGTAAAGACAGTCTAGACGGCTCACTTGAAGAATATGAAGTTAGCACTAACGATGAACTGTCTCTTTCGGCCATGTCTATTGGTCTCAACTTTGGCTTTTAGATAATTAATCTTTAACATTATAGCTAAGTACTACGATCTAAAGGGCTCTTACTTAAACAAGTTTTGAGCCTTTTACGTATCACTACCCCACAGTTTAATGGACTAAATGTAAAATATTGTTTCACCAATGACCAAAAGATATATTTTTTTAATAGCTATCATAATTTATAGTTATTTAGGGGCAACTAGCTCTTTTGCCCAAGATAATGAGAACAGCAAAAAAGATAGACCTGAGGTTATTTTGATATCCGTAAATGTACCCTTTTGCTGGTTCTTTAAAAATTGATCCTGCATATAATAACAAGCAATTTGCTGGAGGTTTTGGCGGTAGTTTATCCTTATTGCCTATAGGCTTAGTGCTGCGATTTGATAACATAACCATAACAAACTCCTTTCAAGACAACGACTGGGAAGATAGGAAAGATGAACTAAAAATCAGCCTTAATATATATTCAGCGGGGTATATAAAAATATTTTACACACAATGGGCTTATGTCGCTGGAACTTTTGGGGTAGGTGTTGCTAAAACAAAGATTGGCGTTACTTCTAAGCCTCTAACTTACAATGATGATGAAATAGTAATAGAAGTTGAAGATACATTGAATACTCAATTTTACTTAGAAGTTGGCCGCTCTTTTTTAAATGATAGTATATTTAAAATAAACGTTGCTATTGGAATTCATCACATAATAGGGGAAAAGCTAAAATTTAAAGAATTTTTATCAGATGGAACCGTAATAGAGAGAACTGCAGACAAAAATACGCAGGGAACCTTATTTTCCGTCGCACTTGGAACATTGTTTTAACCACACAAACTTGTAGCTATGAGAGTACTCTTTATTATAATATGCTTAGCCCCGCTTGTATTTGTAGATAACTATGCCTTTGCCAAAGGCAATGCAAATATCGGAATAAGTATACCTGTAGATATTCTATTACGAATATAGTAGAACTTTTTTCGTGATAGCAACTATGCTTTAAAGACTAAAAAGGCAGCATCTTAACCAATCAACAAATATCCGGATTTGGTTTAAATATTTCGGAACCATATGGGTGGAGTTTAGGTATTGAAAAAAGTATCGGTCAAGGAAATAGCAGTATTGTTGTCCCTAACCAAAAATTAAAATAGATACAACCATAGTTTCTGCAGGTTTGCATTTACGTAATAAGCAAACTTCAAAAACATTTATAGGATTCAGCTTCGGAATTGGCAAAAACAGATTTTATCACTACTGATACCCCTGAATCAAAGGCTGTCTTACAAGAAAACAGTATAGATTCGGCTGAGCTTGAAGATATTAGAGTAACGAGCGTAAGTATACAAGCAGGCTACACTATAATAGGCACAATTGGTGTATTTATATCATACTATACTTTTAGGTCTGAAGAAGTAGCCGTAAAAACAGTAAAAAATGGGGTGGCCAGATCAACGTGGATTGATAATGGAAAGATAGAAGTCTCGGTATTCTCTTTAGGGATAAACTCTCATTTTTAATTTAACTACGGACATTTATTGTTAATAGTCCTACAAAGTTCTATTCGATCTCGCCAAAAATATTTTTTATATAGTTATAACTGTCAGCTAATCAGCCCAAATGTTTATAGCTATCCTGCATTAATAAGTTCTGCTTGCAAAGAATGTGTATAGGCTTCATTTATTCTTACCGGATAGATATTACCCGCTTGTAGGCTGTGGAGATTATCTATAAACACTGTTAAATTGCCTGCTGTTTTGCCTTTTATATTGTTTTCGTTCATCATTGTAGTCATGTATAAGAACATCTTGCTCAACACCAACTAACTGCAGTAATTTATTATGCAAAAATGCTTTTTTGTAGCTTCAATAAACGAGACAACCTTTCTTTTTTAACTTTTGGGGCACATCATCAGCCAATTTCGAGGCCCTTGTACCAGGGCGTGGTGAATATTTAAAAGCAAATACCTGCATAAACTGCACTTCCTCAATGATCTTTAAAGTTTGCTCAAAATCTTGTTCTGTTTCAGTAGGAAAGCCCACGATTATGTCTGTACTAAGACTTATATCAGGAATAAGCTGCTTGATATAAGTTATTTTTTCTAAGTAATTTTCGATATTATGGTCTCTACGCATCATTTTTAATATACGAGAAGACCCTGCCTGAAAAGGCAAATGTAGCTGATTACATATTACCGGATGACTAGCCATCAACTGTGAATGATGTTTATTCCAATCCTTAGGATGAGGTGAAATAAAATTTAAACGTTGCAAGCCAGGTAAATCTGCTACCATTTTTAATAGGGTCAAAAAAATCTACCTCAGCACAATTATAAGAGTTAACATTTTGACCAACTAGGGTAAGCTCCTTAGCACCTTGCTGTATTAATAACTTAGATTCTGCAACAATGCTACTAGCCTCTCTACTAAACTCACGACCTCTGGTAAAGGAACTATACAAAACGAACAAAAATTATCACAGCCCTTAGTTATAGCTATATAAGCACGCCCTTTTTGTGGTAGTTGCTTAAAACTAGCCCCACTTAGTTGTTCTAAAGCACCCTTATTCCAATTAACTGCTAGCTGCTTTTTTTTTCTGAAAGCCTGCTTAACTAAGCTAGGGACTTGCATAATATTATCAGGCCCAAAAACTATATCTACAGAACTTTCGCGCTTAAATATCTGCTCTTTTTCTTGCTGTGCTACACAACCCCTACCCCCCTATGATTAATTTTGGACGTTGTTTTTTAAGAGATCTAATACGACCTAAATAGCTAAACAGTTTATTTTCAGGACCATTTCTGACCGAACAACTATTAACTAAAACAACATCTGCCATATCCTTGTTATCACACAAATTAAAGCCATTTTCTAGCAAGGCTTGACTTAGATGTTGGCTATCATGTTCATTCATCTGACAGCCAAATGTTTTTATATATACTTGAGGTATACTACTCATTTTCTATCTTAGCTTGGAGGTAAGTGATAAGTTGATCAATAGCTACCCGTTCTTGTTTGGTAGTGTCTCTTTCACGAACTGTAACACAGTTATCTTCTGCGGTTTGAAAATCAACAGTAACACAAAATGGAGTGCCTAGCTCATCAAAGCGACGGTAACGCTTACCAATACTGCCTGTTTTATCTACCTCTACTGAAAACCGCTCTACCAACTGAGGATACAGTTTGTTGGTTAAAGGTAATAATTTTTGCTTAAAGCTAATAACCCCACCTGTATGGGTGCTAACTTAGGGCTGAATTTTAATAATACCCGTGTTTGTCCATCAATTTCATCTTCATGATAAGCACTCAGCATTATAGCCAACAATAAACGATCTACCCCCACTGATGGCTCAATAACATTAGGCAAAAATTTTTTCATTGCTACTAGCATCAAAATAAGTTAAATCTTTGCCGCTAGCTTGTTGATGCTGCTCTAAATCGTAGCTACCACGATGGGCGATACCCCATAGTTCACCCCAAACCAAAAGGGAAACGAAATTCTATATCTGTAGTCGCCTGACTATAATGTGATAGTTCTGATGCTTCATGCTTTTCTAAGGCGTAGCAAATCTTTTTTCTTAATCCTATTTCATAAAGCCAATCACGGCAAGCATGCTGCCATTTTTCAAAGCAATCCATAGCTTGTTGAGGGTGGCAAAAATATTCCAGCTCCATTTGTTCAAACTCGAGTTCTAAAATAAAATTTCCTGGACTAATCTCATTACGAAAAAGCTTTGCCGATTTGAGCGGTACCAAAGGGTATTTTGAGTCTGCTGGTTGTTGCTATATTCTTAAAATTCACAAAAATGCCTTGGGCAGTTTCTGGGCGTAGATAGATAGTATCCTGCCTGCTTTCAGTGACTCCTTGAAAGTCTTAAACATTAAATTAAACTGCCTAATTTCAGTAAAGTCAGTGCTTTTACAATTAGGGCAAGCAATTTTATATTTTTCAATTTGTGCAGATAAAAATTCTGCTGATTGCCCTTCAACTTGTACATCAAGGTTATTAGCAATAAAGTATTCAGACAGCAATCTTGTCAGCACGAAATCTGTTCTTACAATTTCGACAATCAATTAAGGGATCAGTAAAACCACCTAAATGCCCAGAAGCAGCCCAAACTGCTGGATTCATTAAAATGGCACTATCTAAACCCACTACATCAGCTTTTTTTTACAAAAGTTTGCCACCATAGTTTTTGATATTGTTTTTAACTCTACCCCTACAGGGCCATAATCCCAAGTGTTAGCTAAACCACCATAAATATCTGATCCTTGAAAACAAACCCTCGGCGTTTAGCTAAAGATATTACTTTATCCATTAAATTTTTTGCTAAATTTAAATATCAAAACTACATTCTTTCGATTTGTGGAATATTAAGCAAATAAAAACACTTTCTTAATATATCCCGTACTAAAAAGTGTTAAATTAATTCTAAATTCTTTAATCTTACTAGTATTAGCTTTTAAAATTGGTAACTGCTGATAAAAGCGATTAAAATTACGACATAACTCATAACTATAATTAGCAATTTGCCCCGGATTATGGCTTAAATGGGAGTCATATACAACCTTTGAAAACCAATAACCAGCTAATAATAGTCTCTATTTCTACTTCCTGCAAATTATCTGAGCTAGCATTACTATATAATCACTTTGATGAGAGTTACTTAACAAAGAGTTTATTCTAGTAAAAAGTATATTGTAAATAAGGACCACTCATCCCATCAAAACTAAGGGCTTCATCATAATTAAAAGTTATATTTTTATTACTATCTGCTTTTAAAATATAAAAATTTATCGCCGCCTGCCCTACTGCCTCAGCTATAGAGTGCAGTTTTTGTTCATCCTGATCAAATTTAGAGTTTTTTCTAGTAATACATTAACCGCCCTATGTTGCAAATCATCATAAAGGTCATCCAAATCAACTGTCTTCCCTTCTCTAGATTTCATTTTTCCTTCTGGCAGTTCTATCATCCCATAGCTAACATGATGGCAACTATTAGCCCATTCATAGCCTAACTTCTTTAAGATAGCAAAAAGGACCTTAAAATAATGATCCTGCTCGGATCCTACAACCCACAAGGATTTATGCAGGTTATGCTCGGTGAATTTTTTAACAGCAGTATAGATATCCTGTGTTATATAAACACTGGTTCCATCACCCTTTTGTAAAATTTTTTTATCTAGATTATATTCTTCCAAAGATATGGAAATAGCCTTATTTTTTCTAAGCTACAGATATTATCTTGCAAAGCCTGCTGGACTATAGCTTTACCCCAAATATAATTTACTTTAAATAATATTCATCAAAGTTTATCCCCGCTCGCTGATAAGTTTCTTTTCAAACCAGCGATAGCCCAATTTGTCATTTTTTTTCCATAATTGTATTGTCTGGGGGTCACCTTCCTCCCATTTTTTAACATACTATGTGCTGCAGACAAATATTTGCTATCTTCTTTTTCTAGCTTAGAAAAATTGGACATAGTAGTCCCCAACAAAGTGATCTCCTTTTTTATTAGCAGATTGTGGGCTAGCCCCTTCAGCTAATAACTGGTAAGCAAGCATGGATTTGCAAATATGGATACCACGATCATTGATTAAATTGACCTTATAAACCTTATATCCCAATAGTTTATATAATCTGCTTAAAAAAAAGGCCAAGAGCATTATTGCGTCCATGTCCTAGATGTAATGGCTTGTTAGCATTAGGTGAGCTAAATTCAATGAGCACTTCTTTGTTTTGGCCAACTTTAGCAAATAAACTATCGCTGTGCTTAAAATCACTAAATAAAAACTTAGCCAGTTTATGTTTATCAAAACTAAAATTAATATAAGCACCCTGCACTGAAGATTGGGATATAATTTCAGGCAAGTGCATATGCTGCAACCATTGCTTAGCTATATTATGAGGGATTTTGACGTAATTGACTAGCATAAAAACAGGCAATGGCTGTATCGCCATACTCTCTTTTAGGTGGAGTTTCCCAATGTAATTTTTGTAACGACTGGTGAAATGCTTTAAAAAAGCCTCTTTGACTACTGTATCTAGTTGTTCAGTAATTTTTGATGCAACACCTTACAATACAGTCTTAATCAACCAACCTTCGTTTGTAGCGTTTTTTCTTTTTTTCTAACTGCTTAGCAACAACAATGGCTACTGGACTAGCAATAAATACCGAAGAGTAAGTTCCAACAATTATCCCTATTAAAAACGCAAAGCTAAAACCACGAATTGAGCTGCCACCCCAGATATACATTGATAAAATAATAATAAAAGTAGTCGAAACAGTCAGTATAGTCCTACTTAAAAGTTTCATTTACGCTTAGATTTATAAGACTATATAAGGATCTGCCTGGGTGCCGGCTAATATTTTCACGAACGCGATCAAAAATTACAATAGAATCATTTAAGGAATACCCTAATAAAGTTAATATCCCTGCTAAAGCAGTCAAATCAAATTCAATAGCTAATAATGAGAAGGCGCCCACTGTTATTAAAGCATCATGTATCAAGGCAGCAATAGCCCCTAAGCCAAATTGAATATTGAAGCGAAAGGCCATATATAATAATACTAACAGTAAGGAAGCTACTACCGAATACCATGCATTTTGCTTTATTTCAGAACCAATCTTAGGGCCAATAGAACTGAGAGATAAAATTTCAAACTTATAATTGGCTGCCGATAAAGTGCTATTTAACAGCTGGTTAATATCTTTGCTATCAGCATCTGCATCTAGATTAGTTTGACTTTCTGCAAAAGAAAAAATAACTCTGAACTATCTAAACCTTGACTGTTCATAACTGAAATTTTAGTATCAAAAGCCTGCTCCAATAAAGCACTAATCTCATACTTATCTACTGCTTGCTCAAATCTTAGCAAGATCTCAGTTCCTCCACGAAAACCAAGCCAGCATTGATACCTCTCCAAAACAAGGATATTATCGATAAGCCTAAAAAATAAAAGAGACCGTTAAGAACCAAGAAGTTTTACCTAAAAAATCATAATTAGGAACTTTCTTAAATAAATTTATCATGTATCTAAATAGAAATTTTAGTTAAGTTTCGCTTACGTAAGTAAATAATATCAAAAAAACCCAACTACTGATGACTAAACTAGTAAAAATTGTTGAAAAAATACCTATAGCCAAGGTAACAGCAAACCCTCTAATTGGGCCTGTTCCAAATTGAAACAATACTGCGGCTATTAACAATGTAGTTATATTAGAATCTAAAATAGTTACAGCTACCCTTTTAAAGCCTTGCTGAATTGATGCTCGGGGTGATGATTTGCCCCTGAGTTCTTCCCTAATACGTTCATAAATTAAAACATTGGCATCTACTGCCATAGCAATAGATAAAATTATGCCAGCAATCCCTGGTAAAGTTAAAGTGGCCCCAAAAAAGCTAGGATAGAAAGCATCAAAAATAAATTTATTATAATGCAAAAACGGATATCCCCCTGAAACTCTATAGTAAATCACCATAAACAATACCAAGGCTAAAAAGCCGATAATAAAAGAGTATAAGGATTTGCGCACTGAATCTGCACCTAAGGAAGCAGCACCAATAATGCGCTTCTTCTTCATAGATAAAGAAGCCGCTAAAGCCCCTGAACGCAAAACTATAGCCAAATCACGAGCTTCATCTACCGAAAATTGCCCCTGTAATAGAGCCTTGACCACCGTAAATAGCACTATTGATGCGTGGCGCTGAACGAACTTTATTATCCAAAACTATAGCTAACTGACGCCCAATATTTGCTGCAGTTATATCTCCAAAGGCAGCTGCACCATCAGCAGATAAATCAAAAGAAACTTGTGGAGCTCCTGTATATTGCTCAAAAAGATACTCGAGCATCAGCAATAACATCCCCACCCATAGCCACCAGTTTTTCAACATAAACCCCACTAGAGGCAATAACTTCCTTTGGTAATAGGGTCCAAAGTTTCTTGCAATAAAACCTCACTGTCATCAGCAGTAGCACCTCTATCAACAACTAACCTGAATTTAAATTGGCAGGCTGAGTAATTAGCTCCTTAATACGAGTAGAATCTGTTTGTCCTGGAACTTGCACCACTATTGAATCTCCGCCTCTTCTTTGAATTATCGGATCTTTCACACCCAATAAATCAATACGAGACCTAATTATAGTGATAGCTTGATCTATGGAATCTCCTTCTAGCTGACTAATATAATCATCTTGCAGGCTAAGATTAACCTCTGTTTGATTTTGATCTAAATCAAAACCAACCAATAAATTTTGCCAATCATCACTAAGTAAATCTAGCTCCTTATCACTAACCTTAGTTAATATTATATTGCTATCGTCTTCAATATCGATGCTGTCAACTACTATACCCTCCTCATCAAGCAGCTCACTGATAGCAGTGACCCGTCTTTTTTCAAAAAATTTATTAATGGTTTTTGCTTGATCTAAACCAACATCAAGATAAATGCCGCCTTTTAAGTCTAAACCTAAATTTAATAAATAAGGGGAATCTAAAGCAGCAGTATAACTTGAGGTAATAGGATCATACAACCAATCGTACTGCCCTTCTTCAAAAATAATAGGCAATGGTTCTGATATCAAAGCTAGTTTTTGCCTTCAACCATTTGAAAACAATGCCCATTTTATCCTCACTCAGGCTGCTATCAATCCTACGCAATATTTTCAAATAGTTCATTTAAACTTCTGGCATAATCAGAAATAAAGTCATCTGGTGAAAATTCTTGTTAAAAATTTGTTTTCTTCCTCTTGCACAGAAAAACTTATCGGCAACAATTTTTTTAATAGCTAGGTTATCAAAGTTAGCCCCTGCGCCAGCATCAACTACCAATACTTATTCTATTTTTGGATTAGCATCAGGCAAGGCCAAACTAAATTGGCGCAGCTCTGATAATAGCTGGTTAGCAAATTCAAACTTATTTTCAATTATCTCTACTGTTTGCGAACTATTAACACTAAAAATCGAGAAAAACTAGGATAATTTAGATAAACTATACCCCCCAACTATAACCAGCAGTAAAAACAACTTAACAATGTAAAGCTTCATAATTTTATATATTTTTAAGCAAAAAGTATTACGAAAAACATGGTATAAATTATTTTTCAGACTTAGATTTAGCAGCTTTAGTTTTCTTTTGTCATTGTTGGCCTCCTGTTTTTATTTTTAGCAGGCCCTAATACCCTAGAAACACTTTCTTTAGTAATGGAAATAACTACTTTATCAGCAATTTCTAAAAGACACTTCAGGATCTTTATCATTTACTTTGCTAATTTTGCCGTAAATACCGCTAGAGGTTACTACTTCATCTCCCTTCTTTAATGCTCCCAACAACTCGGTGTTTTTTTTTTTTTTTGCTGAGGCCTAATTACTAAAAAAAGAAAAATATAACAAAAATCAATGCTAAGGGTAACAGCTGTACAAAAATGGATTGTGACTGACCATCTGCAGGTGGGGCCATAGCAAACAATGGGCCAGCCACTATCAAACCAATAGAAAATGTAATAAATGCTTTCTTCATCATTAATAAAAGTGAAATTATGTATAAATTAGTAAAACCATTAAAGTTACCCTTAAGGGTTTCCAATAGTCAACAATAAACTACAATTAAAGATCAATAATGACATTTATTGTTGACAAAAATCTATTTTATTAAGCGATTATTAGCAGTTAGCAATGCTAAATGAATTTTTAATTTTAAAAGTCTTAATACCCAAATTAATAAATTTAAGTAAATGAACGAAATTTTTTCGGTAAAAAAGCGACATGGAGTTGGCAAAGGATACAATAGAAAACTTCGCCCACCATCCAGATGGGCTGCCCTATAATCCAGGAGTAGTTTATGGTCGCAAAGAATCTATAAATATTGAAATGCGAAGTGACCATGCTGTGCGTTTTATTCGTCATCATGTGAAAAGCGGGGCTCAAGCTATAGATTTAAAATTGATGATGGTGATAACAGCATCACTAAAAGGTTATTTTACAAGATTATCAACTACAACCATCTAATAATAGGTTGTTGCATGTTGATTTTAGAGAAGTGAGTGATCGTACTGTTGTGTCTGTTGATGTGAACGTTAATACGGTTGGCGTTAGCAAGGGCGTTAAGGCTGGGGGCATAGTACAAATTATTTTACATTCTATTCCTTTGCGTGGACAAATTAATCAAATCCCAGCTAATATTGATATTGATATTACCGGAACTAGATTTTGGGGATACTGTCCATATATCTGATATAAAGCCACCTCCCAAAAGTAACTGTGGATGTACCTAGTAGCACCGATTTGGCAATTTTAACCATCAGCCCCTGTTGAAGAAAAAAGAAGAAGAAGAACAACAAGAAGTAGAAGCGCCAGCAACAGAAGAGGCTAAAGATAATAAAAGCCGTTTAATAAAAAAGCGAAATGATTAATGCGTCTGATTGCTGGATTAGGTAATCCTGGAAAACAATATACCAACACTTATCATAATCTTGGCTTTTGGGTACTTGATGAGTTGCATGCTAAGTTGGGCTTAGACCAAAACTGGGAAAGTAAATTTAACTCCTATTTCGTTAAAGGGAGAGTTGATGGCTACAGTTATTGTTTAATAAAGCCATTACAGTTTATGAATCTAAGTGGGCTGGCTGTTAGCAAATTAGCTAATTATTACAAAATTTCTAGTGATGCTATTTTGGTCGTACATGATGATTTAGATTTCCCTTGGCAAAATTAAGATATCGCCAAAGTGGAGGACATGGTGGACATAGGGGCATAAAAAGCACTATTGAACATTTGGGTACTTCTAATTTTCATCGTTTAAAAATTGGAATTGGTCGCAATTCTACAATGAATGTTAGTGATTATGTATTAATGCCTATAAATGTAGATAACAAGCTATTGTTGAAACCAACAATAACAAAAAGCTGTAGATTTAGCTTGGCGATTTATTTTAAAGCAAACTTTAGCTAGCAGTTAAATGGGCTTAGATTTAGGAATAGTAGGATTGCCTAATGTAGAAAAAAGTCTACGCTTTTTTCAAGCTATTACTGCACAGCAGGTAGATGCGGCTAATTATCCTTTTTGTACTATTGAACCAAACAAAGGCACAGTTAAAGTTCCTGATGAGCGTTTGGACCTTTTACAAAAAATTTTTTCTGCCCCAAAATTGTACATAATGTAGTAAATATAGTAGACATAGCTGGCTTAGTAAAGGAGCTTCGGCTGGAGAGGGGCTAGGCAAACCAGTTTTTAGGGCATATTAGGCAAGTCGATGCTATTTTTTAGAAGTAGTTCGCTGTTTTGAAAACACTGATATTACTCACGTAGAAAATATAGTGTGAACCCCTCAGCGAGATATTGCTACTATTCATAATGAGCTAATAATAGCTGATCTGCAAAACTTTAGAACAAAATATTGAGCGCTTCAAAAGCTCAATAAGTCTAGCAATAAGCTTTCAGATAAAATAAATTTTATGCTAGGCTTGCAGCAACATTTATACGATGGGCAATGGGCAAAAAAGTTTTGATGTCCCTGAAGATATGCAAATGGAACTAAAAACCTGGGGTTTACTGACTGCTAAACCATTTTTTTAGTTCTAAACCTTGATGAAAACATGTCTGTCAGTTCAGAAACAGAACAGGCGATACAGCAACTTGCCCAAAACTGGGTGTTAGAATTTTAAAGATCTCTGCTAAGTTAGAATCAGAGATAGCTGGCTTAGATGAGACTGAAAAAAAAGAAGTACTTAGCTTATATGGTCTTAAAAAGGCCGGATTAACTAGTATAATTGAACAAGGATTTGATTTATTAAAACAAATTACATTCTTCACTGCTGGCAAAAAAGAGGTGCGACTTGGCATGTTAAAAAAGATTCTTTTTTGCCGCAAGCTGCGGGTAAATCCACTCTGATATGGAAAGGGGCTTTATCAAAGCTGGAAGTATATAATTTTAATGATCTACTAACGCATAAAAGCGAGAATCTGCGTTACGTAGTAATGGTAAAATTCGTCTAGAAGGTAAAAGTTATAAAAATACAAGAGGGCGATGTTATCAATATTAGATTCGTTGTTAAATCTTGCTCTTGGGCGATGTTAAGAGCCTATTAACTCAAAAAAAGATTAATATGCATGATTATGGAAATGGTGTTTAGTCATCGATGGCTCAACCAGCCCAGAGGACGCAAACCAAAATAGCTGAAGGGTACACTCAGCTTATTCAAGATAAAAAAGGTAAAATTTTACATTTTAATTATGGGAACGCCGCAGGTTAGGCTACCAAATAAAAAATAAACTATTGCGGCTATTACTTTGTCATTTTTTTCTCTAGTGACAAAGAAGTTTGTAAAGCAAATACATAAAGAATTGGCTATTGATGAACTAGCTTTAAAATGTTTAATCCTAAAGTGTAAGAATGTTTCCAAGCTGAACAAGAACTATTCGAGTTGATCAAAGAGAAGTTCCCTGCATAATGCAGGCTTATCATAACTCTAAACAAATGATGTAATTGATATGGGAAAAAAAACGAGAGGGTCGTAATTATACCCTGGCTAGAGAAAAGAGTTAGCAACATAACTTTAGCCAAAATTAGTACAATTAATTATAAAGATGTAGAATTATTAACTTCCTTTATTACTGAAAAAGGAAAAAATTATGCCTGGCAGAATTAAGTGGCGTAAGCACCAATCATCAAAAAAAGATCGCCAAAGCTATAAAACTAGCGAGAAATATCGGCTTTTGCTCTCTTTTGTGATGAAACACAAAAACTGGATTTGAGGTTACTAATACACTAGCCAAGTAGAAAGTCCTGATAAACCTATAGAGGGGTAAGACGATAAAGTTACAGAAAATGCACCTCCTGTTGATACACAGGAAGTTAGTGCTGAACCTTCCACAACACTAACAGAAAGTAACGTTGAGGATCCGGATATATCTGCAACAGATGATAACCAAAAAAAAATAAAGATTCTTAAAAAAAGAACAAAAACTAATAGCTAATTAAATTTAAAAATTATGAAAAAATCCTACTATTAGAGGATGTACCTAGTTTAGGGTACGTCGGTGATGAGGTGCTGGTAAAAGATGGGTATGCTAAAATTATTTAATACCTAAAAAAAGGGCAAATTATAAGCAGTGCTAATCAAAAGAAATACAAAAACACAAAAGAAGCTTTTTGGCTGAAAGCTCAAAAAATATTGAGCAAAACCAAATTGTAGCCGATAAAATTAATTCATTAAATATAGTTTTCATTAAAAGCGACCGAAACTGGAACATTATTCGGATCGGTTAATTCTAAATGATACTTGCTGAACTAGCTAAACATAATGTTCACCTGAACACAAAAACACTCTATAGACAGTGAGCATATAAAAAGTGTTGGTGACTATCAAATACCCATACAATTACACCCCTGAGGTAGAGGCTGAATTAAAATTATCAATAGTTGCTGAAAAAAGATTCCTCGGTGAAAGAGGAAACCTCTTCAGAAAATTCTTAATTAACAGCAGAGGCACAACAAGCCTCAACCCTAAAAGGTGTTGGTGAGGAACCAAAAGATTTTTTAATGTTGATTGGTCAAAAAATCCCTGAACCAAAAATTAGATGTTAAGCTAAATCATTTACATAGTTTTAGAATTACTGATACCAAATTAAATTCAACGGATAACAAACCCCAGAAATTTCTTTCTGAGGGGTTCTAATTTGTTTAACTCTGGGACGAAGAGTGCCCTGGTCGGGGAACAGTATTACCTTTTAAGTGCTTATTTTTATTGACCTCATGCCAGCGATCCAGCAGCAGCTGATGTGGATAAAATTGACTTTATAATCTAAATTAGTTGCCCCTGCCTGCCCAATAACCAAGATAATACCAAGATAAATTGAGGCTTTTGGACAGCTCTAACTCCCATAAAATACTATAAATACCAAGCCCACGTCCTGCCATTTTCATGTCGTAGACACAATATATGCTATTTGTTGACATTACTAGCTTATCTAGCCATGAAAGCATTACTAACTTAGAGTTATGCCTAAATTCTAATAATTTATAAAAAATCAAAATTAAAAAAATTGCTGCTCAAAATAAGCTTTTGATTGTGGTAGCTGATTATGCCTTTTTAGCAGATAATCACAGTATAGATCATAAAATTCATCGGTACATTGTGGATTATCAATAATTTTACTTTAAGGTCTTTATTTTTTAAGCCATATTCGCTTTTGTGATCTGCTTTTTTAAAGCTGTTAACATCTACTCTAAAGGCAGACAATGTCTACAGTCTTCACAGACATTACTATAAAACAAAGCACCCAATCTACGAAAACCTTTTTTCTAGCAATAGCTCATAATCGGCAACAGTAATATTAGGCTGCAAGGAAACCTTAGTTTTCCATTGTCTGCCAGATAAATAAGGACATTCAACAGTGTATTGTTCTGTTACCTTTGACATAATTCGTTCATCTTATTGCGGGCTAATTGATCACAAAAATATTATTAGGGTCTTGTGAGTGGCCTTTGGTCCATTGCCATTGGATTTTGCCTATTGCTTATCAAGGAATCTAAAGTTTTCCATAATTCAATATTAGCAACTGGCTTATTATCTGCTTTAAGCCAATTCTTCTTTTTCCATGACTCTAACCACTGTGTTACCCCACTAATCACATATTTACTATCACTATAAACTAATAAGTGGCTATTAATATCAACTGCCTGTATCGCTTTGATAACAGCCATTAATTCCATGCGGTTGTTAGTTGTTTGTTTTGCATTGCCAGAAAGCTGTATACGATTAGATCCATCTAATAACAATGCCGCCCAACCACCAGGACCTGGGTTGCCAGAGCAGGGCTCCATCTGTCCAAATTTTAATTAGCTTAGTCATCACCTAAAAATTTATTAAAATAGTTTATCTGTAAGTTAGTTGAAGAATCAAATTTAGTTAATAGCTCAGCTTTGCTTAAATGTTTTTCTAGCTCCTTAGCTAGTGATTTACCTAATTCTACTCCCCATTGATCAAAAGAAAATATATTCCACAAAATGCCTTGTATAAAAAACTTTATGCTCGTAAATAGCTATTAGCTGCCCTAAAGTATACGGACTTAACTCCTCAAATAACAAACAACTGCTAGGGCGGTTTCCTGCAAATGTTTTATAGTTAGCAATAAAATCAGCCTGTGGCACTCTTTTTAGCTCTAGCATTACCTGTTGCTTGCTTTTTTTGCAAAGGCTAAAGCTTGTTGTTGTGCAAAAAAAATTAGCCATCAGTATTTTATGACTGTTTTTATTAGCTCTATTTGTACAACAAAACCAATAAAATCAGTAGGAATTATCCTAGTGCCTTGATGCAGCATTTGAAAAAAGGAATGCTGTGCATCACTACCGGCAGCTCCCCACAAAACAGGAACTGTATTGTAGCTGGTTGGTTGAGATTGCCGATCAATATTTTTGCCATTACTTTCCATTTCTAACTGTTGCAGATAATCTGGAAATAAACCTAAATCAGAACTATAGGGCAAAACTGCTAAACTGCTATATTGCCAAATATTGTTATACCAAAAACCAATCAAGGCCATCAATACGGGAACATTATTCATAAAAGGAGCACTTCTTAAGTGCTCATCTATTGATTCCATGCCTTGCAATAACTTATTAAAATTAAGAGATCAATAGCAATCATCAAAGATAATCCAATAGCTGAAGGCAAAGAATATCTTCCACCAACCCAATCCCAAAAATGAAATATCTGATCTGATTTTACACCAAACTCTATGGCTTGATGGTCATTACTGAACAAAGCTACAAGATGCTGAGAAAAGTTATAGTCTGCACCTAATTCTTGCTTTAACCAGTTTTTAGCAATTGAGGCATTAAGTATAGTTTCTTGAGTAGTAAAAGTTTTGGAAGCAATAATAAATATAGTCTTGCGGGCATCTACCTGTTTTAAAACTTCTTCAATATCTGCTGGATCAACGTTGAACACAAAGTGCACTTTTATATCTTTATTTTTGATATACGCGCAAAGCCTGCCTAGCCATTTTAGGACCTAAATCAGAGCCACCTATACCAATATTAACTATGGTATTTATCTTGTGGTTATTAATTGTAAATTTTTTGGTTGTATATTTTATCTGCGAAGTCTGCCAGTTTTTGTTTTTCTTCTGCTATCAGCAAACGTATATCCTGACCATTCTATTACCAGAGGCTCTTGATTTGCAGAGCGCAAGGCAGTGTGCAAAACGGCTCTTTCTTCTGTCTTATTTATTTTTTGTCCACTAAACATGGCCTCTATTTCAGATTTAAGGTCTAGTGAATTTGCTAATTGTAATAAAAGGTGTAAGCTATGCTGATCAATTATGTTCTTTGAAAAATCAAATAGAAAATTATCAGTAAGGATTGACATTTTTCTACTCTTTTTTATCTTCAGCAAATAATTGCTTCAAAGTAGTTTTAGATAATTGATTTTTGATCTTGTAACAAGGAAATGATTTGTTTTTTGTCCATAATTACATATTGTATTTATTTTAATTTCACTATCAACAAAGATAAAAAACTAGACAACTGCATTAAATAAACTGTTTTGTAAAGACTAATACTATAGTTATATCTGCAAGCTAATAGGTTTAAAGACATAAATAAACTTATCTTTGTTTAATAAAAACAATTTACTTCAAAGTCGTTAATTCTTCTAATGACCAATATTTTATTACCCTTAAAAACATTGTAACATACTCAGTCGACTGTGCTTAAAAGTATTTATTATATTTATAATGAAATTTGTAGATAGTGTAAAACTATACGTATCCTCTGGTGCTGGAGGCAATGGGTGTGTTTCTTGGAATAGACAAAAATATATAGAATTTGGAGGACCTGATGGCGGAAATGGTGGAAATGGAGGTAATGTTTACATTCGTGGTCAAGCAGGCTTATATAGCCTGTATGATCTAAAATTAAACCCTCATCAAAAAGCAGGTAATGCCGCCCCAGGAGGAGGAAGACAAAAATCTGGGCGTAATGGCAAAGATTTAATTATTAGTGTGCTAATGGTACTGTAGCGATTAATCAAAATAATGGTTTGATTATCGCCGAAGTTTTATCTGATACCCCTACCCTAATCCTAAAAGGAGGAAAAGGTGGTTTAGGTAATGCCTATTTTAAAAATAGCACCCGTCAAGCACCTGATTTTTGTTACCCCAGGAAAACCAGCCCAACAAATTCAGCTACAATTAGAACTGAAAGTCATTGCTGATTTAGGGTTAGTTGGTTTGCCTAATGCCGGAAAAAATCAACATTTATTAATACAATAACTAATGCTAACTCTACTACTGCTGACTACCCTTTCACTACTCTTACCCCTAAATTAGGGGTAGTTAAATTTGATGATTTTAGCTCTCTAACTATAGCCGATATTCCTGGGTTAATTAAAGGTGCTAGCGATGGAGCTGGATTAGATTAAAGTTTTTAAAGCATATTTCACGCACCAAACTACTAGTATTTATTATAGATAGTAGTTCCTTATCAAAACACGATCCTCTGACAACTTACCAAATACTTAACAAAGAGTTGCTGAATTATGACCCCCAATTCAAAGATAAAAGCGCATAGTTTTATTAAACAAAATTGATGATCTGAACAAACAGCTAAAATTATCAGAAATTTCTACTTACTTTGCTACTAGACAAATACCTTTGTTTAAAATTTCAGCACTCAAAAAATAGGTCTAGAAGCTATAAAAAATATATCCAAGCTATCAACTTGCATTAAAAAAATCATCAATATGCCGAAAATGCATAATAGCAAACCAATAATTAACTGAAAAATGCTTGTACTTTTTGATTTGGTAGCTATTTTTTCTGCCAAAAAGTTGGCTATGTTAATTAAAATTGTTAGATATAAAACACTGATAATTTGTACAATTATAGAACCAAATATAAAAGGAACAAATTTTTTGAGGGTAATTAGGATCAATGAATTGTATAAAAAAAAAAAAATATAAATATTATCGCCTTGGGATTTAATAATAAACTTATATAATAAGCCTTTATGAATGATGATTTATGGCGATGTTGTAAAAGGCAGTGCCTCTGGGGGTGAAAACTGCTTTGTTGGCTATTTTTTCTTCTTTCCACAACCTAAAAGCCTTGATGATTAATTTAGAGCCTATCCAGCTTAAGTAGCAAGCTCCTATTATTTTTAAACCAAGGAAAATGCTAGGATAAAAAAAACAAAAAAAGAAGCTCCACCTATCGAGGATAATAATAAAAGTGTTCCATCCCCAAAGAAAATTCCTGCTGCACCCCAAAATGCCTTCTTTTATTTTTTGGATAGCTAGTGAAAAAAAAACATACAATGAATTTGGCCCTGGCATAATAACAATTAATACCGTAGCCAAAACAAAAGCATATACTTCTTGCAAACCAAATACTGACAACTATCCCCCCTTATTTATAGTAAATAGGTATTAACAACTAGCATGTAAAAATTTTAATAAATAATATTAAACATCAATATTCTTGGCTTCTAAGGCATGCTCCATAATAAAATTTCGACGAGGTTCCACAAAGTCTCCATTAATAAACCAAACATCTCATTAGCGGCTATGGCGTCTGATATGCTAACTTGTATAAATTTACGATTTTGAGGATCCATAGTCGTATCCCATAATTGATCAGCGTTCATTTCCCCTAACCCTTTTATATCTTTGAATAGTCGATGCTTTCTTGCTTTCATTTAATAGCTGATTTAACATCTGTTTAGCAAATTTAAACTTTGTACTACCGCCATCACTACTTAACAGCTCATAGAAACCGTTTGTTTTAAAGCTAGATATATTTTTGATCTAAGTCATCTTTTGAGTTGATTGTAACCTTGTAAATCAAAAGCTACTTAAATCATCTTGACTAATATAATAAGTATTATTGTCACTATTAATTTCTATAAATTTGATGAACTTCGTCCAACCTATATTGAATATCTTTGTTACCAGTTGTTTGTACTAAATTACTTAAAATTAGAACTAGCTCATTTATATCTATCTTGGCTAAAGACACCTCATGAGCTAAAAATAATTCATAAAGAAAAGACATCCTTGCATTATGACCTAATCTAGAAACCCTTTTAGAAGCTAATATAATTTGATCCAATATTGTTAATAGTTGCCCATTATCTGTTTGATTGGGTAATTTATATTTGGTCAAAGAAAACTCTAACAATTTACGAACCAACTCCGTTTCTGAGGATAAATATTCTTCTTGCTTGCCTTTTTTTTTATACGATATAAAGGTGGCTGAGCAATATATAAATATCCCTGTTCTATGATAGGGGTAAATTGGCGGAAAAATAATGTTAATAATAGTGTCCTAATATGGCTACCATCTACGTCAGCATCAGACATTATTACAATCTTATGGTATCTCAATTTTTTCTATGTCAAATTTGTTCATTTCTATGCCCGTTCCTAAAGCTAAAATTAGAGACCTTATTTCCTCATTACTTAACATCTTTTCTAACCTAGCTTTTTTCTACATTGAGAACTTTACCCCTTAATGGCAAAATTGCTTGAAATTTACGATCACGAGCACTTTTTGCTGAACCACCTGCAGAATCACCCTCGACTATGTACAATTCACTTAAACGAGGATCTTTTTCCTGACAGTCTGCTAACTTGCCTGGCAAAGAGTTAGAATTTAAAAACCGATTTGCGTCTAGTTAAATCACGTGCTTTTCTAGCCGCTATCCTGGCCCTCATCGCCTCTTTGACATTTATTGAATATTTGTTTGGCTAAGGTGGATTTTCTTCTAAAAAAAATTAAAACCTTCAGAAAAAATTTTGTCTACAATTGATCTAACCCCCTGTATTAGTTAATTTTATTTTTTTTTTGGGATTCAAACTGTGGGCTAGGTACACGAACACTAATGACAGCTGCTATACCTTCTAGAGTATCTTCTTGTGATAGCTTTTCTTCTTCATTATTCTTTATAAGATTGTTAGTCTGAGCATAACTACTAATAGCCCTTAATAAAGCTTTGCCTAAATCCTTGATCATGTGTTCCACCATCTTTAGTATTGATATTATTAACAAAACTTAGAACTTGGGAGGTATAACTGTCATTGTATTGTAAGGATATTTCTAACTCTACATCATTTTTACTACCACTTACATAAATAGGATCTTTTAGAATATTTTGTTTAGAATTATTTATATGATTAACAAAAGCTACTATGCCCCCTTCAAAACAATATTCTTTTTGTTTTATTTACACGCTGATCATTTAAAAGAAATAATTAACCCTTTGTTTAAAAGCTACTTCCCGAAAGCGGTTAGATAATAGTTCGAAATTAAAATTTACTTCTTCGAAAATAGTAGGATCTGCATGAAAAGATACCTTTGTCCCTCTTTTTTTTACTTTCTTCTAGCTTTTCTACTTCAGTAATAGGCTTACCCTTTTCATATTGTTGACGATAATGATAACCATCTTGCCAAACATCCAAAATTAGTTTGCTGCTTAAAGCATTCACTACCGATGCACCCCACTCCATTTTAATCCTCAAGATATTTTATAATTAGAAGAATTAAATTTACCCCCTGCATGAAGTGATGTCATAACTAACTCTGCCGCACTTTTTGCCACTTTTTTATGTTTACCCACAGGGATGCCACGTCCATCATCTTCTACAGATAACCAGTTA
>JAGTTF010001134.1:0-16443 GCA_019095985.1 Streblospio benedicti | reverse complement strand
GATGGGTGTTTACGGCCACAATGCTTGCAAGTTTTCCTTGAATTGCATGAAGAAGACATGTGGCCCTTTCTCAAACAACCGAAGCATAAACCATTTTTTAAAATAAATTCACGTTTTTCATCGTATGTTTTGCTTTCAAATGTACTGCAATCATCTAATGAATGAGAATATTTCAAGCAGAAGTGACACCAAGTTTCTTGTTGATTTGATCCTGTTTCAGTTGCAAATGTTGTTGCCGTTTTATTTTCTGACTTTGAACCTTGACGACCTTGCTGTTTATCTGCATTTGTTTTTGATAATGCTTGCAATGAAACACAGGGATCACAGGCAATGTTTGACTCTTTGGTAATCATATTAACGAACTCGTTAAATGGGGGAAAAGTTTTTGTTCTTTGTCTCCATTCTGCCACGAATCTCGCCCATCTCAGATTAAACCAATCAGGTAGCTTTCGAAGTATTTTTAAATTCTCACGTTCATCGTTTAGAATCTTGAGGCTCGGAACGTTCTCCATTGCAAGTAGGCATTGCTGTAGAAAGTCGGCTAACCGTCTCAAGGCAGTTCCGTCTCTATCTGGGACATTAGGCCATGCTTCAATTTTATCGCGGAAGGCGTTTGCGACAGTGAACGGATCTCCGAAACGTTCGTCCAAGAGTTGTCTGGCTGCCTTGTAGGAATTTGAGGAAGGAATAAGTAAATAACCTTCAACCATTTCTCTTGCAGAGCCACCAAGGTACCTTTTTAGATAGAAAATCTTTTCGCACTCTGGGATGTTTTTTCTATGGATGAGTATATCAAATGCAGATTTCCAACTGAGATATTGCAGACATTCTCCGGAGAAGATACTTGGCTCTGGTGTGGGTACTCTGTTTAAATTTATCTGCTCTGTAATTTCTAAAGCGAGTTGATTAGTGGTAAGATTTGTTTCTGTATTTTTCAAAGATGTGGACTCTTGATTCTGATTGTTTACACTAATTTGATCGGTGTATCTTGCGGGTATAAAATCAGGCGCGTTTACATCAAATTGTGCATTGTTATTTGCATTGCTACTCCTCGTATACAACTCGTGCACTTGTTTGTTTTGGTCGTCTACACCTTTATTCATTGGCGAATCTTGTTGGCTAGTTGGAGGAGGTTTAGTTAAAGCAGCTAATTTAGCATTTGCCAAATCTAATTTCTTTTGTAATTTAAGTTTTTCCATTTCGATTTTTTGATGGGCTTCTGCATCCACATATTTCATATTCGTTTTAATCATTGCTATTTCCGAATGCGTTTCATCAATTAGTTCATGCTTGCTTTTGGTTGACACAAATGAAAGGGCAGGACTAACTGATCTCTTAGAATGGTTCGATGTAGATACATTGTTTTTCAAAGTTCGTGACGAACGATTAGTGCGATTTGATCTTCCTGAATGATGACTGCTACTTGATACGTGTGACAATTGTTCATATTCTAAGTCATTGACCACTTTTGTTTACACATAGCTGCAAAAAATTTCATGCAATCTTGTGTTTTGGCAAGCCAATGAAAAGTGCATTACAATAATCTAATTGTGAAATGACTAATCCAAGAATTACTTGAACACAAGCACCTTGTGATAGATATTGCCTAATGTTTCTAATTTTCATTAAATTAGCCATTGCTAACCTGCATTTTCTCTAAATATGTCCTTTGAATGATAAATTTTCCTCTAGGTCTACGCCTAAATACTTAATACTGCCTGAACGCAAGACTTCACACTCATTAATCCTTAGTTTAGTTGTAATACATTTTTTAAGTTGTTGTTGTGTACCAAACATTATATTATAAATTCAGTCTTTGAGTCATTCATTTTAAGACGATTGATTCCATCCAATCTCTTGTAATTATCAAATTATGCTGTAGTAAATGTATTGCATTGATTTCCGACTCATCATTAGAGGAACCTGACTTGAAATTTAGTTTTAAAGCATGCTCATCAGCATAACCGTGTAGTTGGAGCCCATTTGCAATACATTCTTTCAATGTGGAAGCATACACTGAGTAGAGAGTTGGACCTGCACAACTACCCTGTGGCACAGAGAATTCAAGATCTCTTGGTGTTGACGTTGTATTATTCACACATACTTTAATATTCCTTGGTCCTAAATAACAGTCAAACCATTTCAGGCACTTGCCCCGAATTCCGAATTTTGTATCAATCACATCTAGCAAAACACCATGATCGACCGTGTCAAATGCGGCATTCAAGTCAATCACAGACACGACACATACCAACCACACCCTTTTCACTTACATTGACAGTTTCATCAACGAGCTGTTGGCATCGTCGGATTGACCCTTCTGCACACGACAGGAGGTCAGTCCTGCCTTATTTACGAACACTCCCATTGATAAAGCCCTCCAGATAATTAGAGACAGACTGAACAATGACAAGACTCTGAAGAAAAGAACATTACTGAATCCAGATGACATTATGGATTTGTGTGCGTTTATACTACAACAACATACTTTCAATTCAGAGACAAATTAAACCAGCAGAAATTCGGCACTGCGATGGGGAGCCCTGTATCACGCATAGTGGCAAACCTTTACATGGACTGATTGGAGTCCAAAGCAATAGCTGCTGCCCCTGTAACCTGTAAGCCTCATCTGTGGAAACACTATGTGGATGACGTATTAGAGAAAATAAATATTGGAGAGACCCAAAACCACATGAACCATCTCAACACAGTTGATGAAACAGGGAGTATAAAGTTTACTCACGAAGAGGAAAGTGAGGGCTCAATCCCTTTTCTCGATACTCTGATCGTAAGAAAGCAAGACAGAACTGTGAAACTGTTAGTGTATAGAAAGAAGACGCATACTGACCAATATTTACATTTCTCCTCACACCACCCACTCCAGTACAAGTTTGGAGTCATTCACTCTCATGGATAGATGTGATGAGATAGTGACCAAAGAGTAAGACAGGAAGAAAGAGGAACAACATGTGATTGAAGCTCTGAGCAAGTGTGGCTATCCTGAGTGGACGTTTAAGAGAGTGAAACACCAGAAAGCTACCAAACTGAAAAGGGATATGGACAAGATCAAGAAGAGAAAGGAAGGTGAAAGATAAAAAAAAATGTCTTGTAATCGTACCAAATGTGAAAGGTTTGACTGAGGGCATATCCAGGATACTGAATAAACATCGTGTGTCTATGGCTGTCAAACCCAAACAGACAATGCGAAACGTGCTAGTACACCCAAAAGACAAAGTGGATAAGTTGGACAAGAGCCAAATAGTGTACAAAATTCCATGCAAATCATGTGATCAAGTGTACATTGGGGAAACAGTAAGAAAGTGTGGGACACGGATGAAAGAACATTTGAAAGACGTAGAAGTGAATAAGAAAGGAGCATTTACTAGAGCCACAAGGAAGGAATCTCTGACGGAACTTAACAAAAGTGCTATCACGAACCACGTGAAACAACACAATCACGATATAGACTGGGAAGGTGCAAGTGTAATAGACAGGGAGAGTGACTGGAAAATAAGGACAATCAAAGAGGCAGTGCATATCCGAATGTACAGGCAGGTATTGAACCGTGATGAGGCGGGCCACCAACTCACGAGTTTACGATTTGGTTCTAGATGGGAATCGGCAGGACTGACCTCCTGTCATGCTCGGAAGGGTCATTCCGACGATGCCAAGAGCTAGGTGGTGAAACTGTAATGGAGTGTCTTTTGTACTCCTTGTGGTGACTGTACTTCCACAAATTAGTCACACCTTACGTATAATTTATGATAGATGATTTCCACCAACTCTCTGAGAAGAGAGTGAGAGTTAAGACTTTCGATTTGAACCGTTATTGCTTGAGGTAGGAAGAGCAAATATGTACGTTGAAGTGATTGGTTGTGGTGTAGGCCAGTAATTAGCCAAAAATAAAGACATAATTGAATTTAGCAACTTGTATGTCTTTTGCACGCTCAACTAGGACCAGTACCAGAGGTCCGCAAGGGCTATAGACAACTCAAACTTCGCCCATGCTCCTTTTGAGAAGTCACGAGTCCTCTAAGAGGGGTGGTCACTGCTATAAGTACAGAATTATCCGAGATTACTCTTGTTCTAGAGAGAGCACAGCCGACGTACAAGTTCTCCCCTTTGTCTAAACAAACCCCTTTCAATAGACACAATATGACTTACAATATTTATTTGGATTTAAATAAGGACATTAGCTCACAGTTTGCCACATGCATAGATAAAACACCATCAAAGCCTATTTATTTGAGACGTAATTCTCATTTCCAAGAACAGCCAAAGTTAGAGTTGTTCAGGAGAATACAACAAAGTTCTCTTTAGTATTTTTTCAATTCCGTACATGAATGTTCCTTTAACAATTTATTTCCAAAAGCTGCATAGCTTCGCCTTGTATAATTCAGTCTTTTCAAGCTCAAGTTCGATTGCTCTTAAAAGCAGCATCAGTTCCATTTGCCCAAATCCGCCGAAGCGACCAGGGCGCTGTATTTATAGCGTCTGTGTCGGCGGCTACTCTCAATCTCATCGGCACAGACGACCCAATAGGCGGCCGTGACTTACGAGACCCAGACGTGCATAATGGTCAAGTGATTTATTGTTTGTTACGGCCATGCCAACTTGTCAACGATCTGACCTTATATCCAAATGACTGACAAGCGGCCGCCTCATGCATTATCTCCCGGCAATTAGTGACTCATATATCTGGTCTCTGTCTGCTGTATTAGCTGACCCTAAACCACGGTCATCATGGTCTGTTGACCGAGAGATATAACTTACTTCTTATAAAATGCTATTCTATTGCTGTATACTCCATCCCAAAACTGTCAATGTAAGCGAAAAAATGTGTTGTGATGTAAAGAATTATGTATATAAAGTTCTTGTATTGTTACCTACTGATAAAAACAAATTACTCATGCAGTGGAGGGGTCAATTTATGGTAGAGGGGTTGAAAGTGAAGGATGATTACAAAGTGAATGTTAAAGGTAAAGTGAGAACTTATCATATTAACTTCCTGAAACAGCACGTGCAACAATACAAGGATGTGAGAGGCAAAGTGAGACCCGTATTTGAAGTAGCAGGAACAGCAATAATCGAATATGAGGGTGAAGATTGCAATATTGGTACGGATGATGAAGTGTTGAAACTCCTAAAGTTGCCCATGCAGCATACATAGAGTGTACATGACATTAGAATATCACAGACGTGAGGTTTCAAAGCTGTTGGAAGAGTTTAGTGATGCACACCGGATGACAAATTTAGTCAAACATAAAATTGAAAAGGTTACAGACGAATCAATAAGGCGAAAGTCTTACCCTGTACAATATAGTATGAGGGAATCCTTGAAGGAAGATGTAGACAAGATATTAAGGTTAGGTATAATTAGACCTTCAGACTCCACTTATTGTGCTCCTCCAGTGATAGTATGTAAGAAAGACGGCACCAATAGACTAACAGTTGATTACAGATTGTGAAATAAGCAGACACAGTTTGATTGTGAACCCATGAAGAAACCCCAAGATATATTGGCTAGAGTATGTCAGGACAAAAAATGTATTCAAAATTTGATATGACCAAAGGTTATTGGCAAATTCCAATGCGGGAGGAGGTTATTAAGAAGGCCGCATTTGTTACTCCTGATGGGTGTTATGAGTTCCTCAGAATCCCTTTTGGGTTGATGAATTCTGGAGCAGTGTATACCAAGATCATGAGGAAATAGATTGGAGATTTACAGGATATTGACCATTATATTGACGATTGTTTGATTCATACAGTTCATGGGAAGAGCACTTGACAGCTTTAAAATCTTTTTTGGTGAAAGTATGGGCTGCTGGTTTGACGTTAAGGCCGTCCAAATGTGAAATATGCTTTGACAGTGTAGAATTTGTGGGCCATAGAGTAGACATGGGTGAAATAAGGTAGCACATGGAAAATGTAAAATGAATGTAGAAGCTCCTAAGACTGAGATGAAAAAAGCATGTTTGTTCATTCCTGGGTTTAACAGGGTTTTACAGAGAATATATTCCCCATTTTGCAACCATTGCGCCACCATTACTTTGCCACTCACTGATCTTACTAGAAAAGGTTTGCCCAATCAGGTAGAATGGGGCGCATCACAGAAGAATGCCTACCAGACATTGAAATGCTTGTTGACCGCTGACCCAGTGATGAGAATACAGGATCTCAATGAGCCATTTACATAACAAACTGATGCCTCTGGGATTGGTGTAAGGGCTGTACTTTTACAAGAACATTGTGGGAAATTACATCCGGTAGCATATGCTAGTAAAATGTTACTGCCAAGAGAACAACCATACTCTACTATGGAGAAAGAGTGTTTAGATATCAAGTGGGCAGTCAAAGAATTCATGGTATACCTGTATGGTAGACAATTCATCTTGCAAACTGATCACTAGCAATTGGCTTACTTAAAAAGAGGGCTAAGTACATTAATGACAGAATAATGAGATACAAGATGAGTGTGCCGGCTATTTAAGGGTCTACAAATGTAGGCACAGATTATATAAGTAGTATTTTGTGTAAGTGTAGTATCGTGTAAAATGATGTCTGTAGTTATGAGATATTTGAATAGGATATATTGTTTTGATTGCAAGACTATAATAGTAAATCTTGTGATATGTGCAAGAAATAAAAAAATTCTTTCTTAAATCCTTGAACGTGTTCATTCTGTTGGTAATGTTTATATACTGTCATTTCTTTATTCACAACAGGTAAAACTTACAAAAAATCATTGACAGTTTCATCAGCTTCTGCTGATATCTTCAGAATGACCAACTGCGCATGACAGGCGGTCAATCATGATAGAGGAAGATGAAATCTTTGCATCGCATGACATGGTCTCCCTCTTTACCAACACTCCCATCGATAAAGCCCTTCAGATTATTAGAGACCGACTTAACAAAGATACGACCTTGTAGAAGAGAACACTACTCAACCTAGTGACATTATGGACTTGTGTGAATTTATTCTCACGGCCAGGTACTTTCAGTTTAGAGGGAGTATCTACCAACAGAGATTCTGTACAGCAATGAGAAGTCAAGTATCCCACACAGTGGCCAACCTCTACATGGAATGGTTAGAGACCAAAGCCATAGCCACAGCTCCTATAACATGCAAGCCCAATCTGTGGAAGAGGTATGTTGATGATATTATTAGGGGCAAATCAAAGTGGGTGAAACACGTAACCTCACAGACCATCTTAACACTGTTGATGATACAGGCAGTATCAAGTTCACACATGAGGAGGAAAGTGATGGCACAATTCCTTTTTGGACACCCTCATGGTGCGTAAGCCAGACAGGACAGTGAAGTTTTTAATTCGGCGAAGTTGTGAGAAACAATTTATTTGGAAAGAAAGAAAACTGTTTGGAAAGATATATGATGTCGGAAGTTTGCAGGTAACTTGACACCCAATCATTCTGCGCTTGCATCATATGTTTGTATGTCACACGTTGGAATCTGTGGAAAAGCATGGGGTGCTGAAGGAACCAATAAAGCTACTAGTCGATTTGGATTTGGATTGTGCTATTGGCACATTTGAGCGTGGCAGGGGGGTCAAAGACATTTGTGGGACATTGAACGTTTGTTTTGTGCATTTAAAACTAAGTATACATTTGTTTATCTATGTACTTACAGGCATATACCTTAAATACTTTGTTAATATAATATTTTTTTTATTTTTCAAATAAACTCTTATCTTGAATTAAGAGTTTAGTGTTGTCTGTGTTGGAATCATTGGGCCCAATACAATCTCACCTAACCCCCCCAAGAGATTTTGTGACAATGGAATATCAGCACAATGCAATAGTTTCAGATGATATTGATACTATGATATTATATACAATATAACAATTCCAACAGATGTGGCTGAATGTAGAAGCAGCCCATGTTTATTTAATGGAATTTGTTTAGATGACATCAATCATTTCAAATGCAGTTGTCTTGGTGGGTATATAGGTCTAAATTGTGAAACTAGTAAGGTTTTCTCTATTCTCATGGACTCACAATTAATTAAAATAATCTAAAGTGTGCAGTGTTAACTATAAATCTTTGATTTAATTGACTTAGGCAGCGATTTGAGACCTCTTTGGTCAGTGGTCATATCTTAACAACTTGCAGGTTCATATTGTTGCTAGTCAAAAAGGTTGCAAGCACAAATTCAACTAGATCAAAAAGTGTTCAAAGAACACTGCGTCGCTAAACGACGTTGACTTATGGGCAATTAAGATATATATACTGAAATGATGTATACTTTACAATCAAAAAAATGAATAATTTGAGGAGAAAACATCAGAATGAATGAGAATCAATATACCCAGGCAAAAAAGATATTTGTGTTTAAATACAATAGTACTGTTTGAATAACAGATATTAATCAATATCAGTTTCAAACCCAATAATCAATATTTGCTGCTTGGGTTGGAATATGGATTTTCTTGATGCCTTAATTGCATTGAATATCAGTAAGAATATCATGAATGGGCTTCTAGAAACCACAGTTTAATTGGCAGATTGCCCAAAATCGAATCACTTTGGTGTTGGCTCAATCGTGTCTAAGTGTTCTCTTCTCACTCCCAGATATGTTATGAATACAAAAAATTGTTATGCGCACCACAACGTGCGCTTTGACGTACACAAATATACGCTGAAATACGTCATTTTACGTATGTAAATTACTACGTCAAGCATACAGCTTCCAGAGAAAATAAAAGTGACAATATTGGTTCATCCAAGGTAGTTAACAATAGATAATTACATATAATCTAAATATGCAACGTTCAAGTGTTTATTTAGCCTTAGTAACCTCGCACAGGCACTATTTACCTAGTGGTGACAGCACTTCCGGTTTGTACCAAAATGGATAAATTAAGATGAATTTTCTTGAAATACTCTAAACATACACGTCTGTACTATGGAATTTTAATATATAAACTAACAATAGACCCTAACTTATGCTATGCAACGTGTTTTCTTAATATCTAGATTCAAACATGCTCGCAAACAGCCTTGAGACCGGGTTAATTGAATGTACTCGATTCGGAGACAGTAACAATGACTTTTACAGGTTAACAGCTAACATACAACATACCTCCCTTGTAAACGTGTGATTATTATGGATCCCCCCCACAAATTTTTGAAAATTTGATGCATTTTTCTGCAATCTAGACTAGAGCTACTATTTGGCAAAGACATATCTACATAGTGTTTCGCGATATTCATTCAAATATTACTTATATATGCCATAAGATAATACTTATTATATATTGGGAGTGTACATCATGTAATGGAATTATAATATTAATGAATGTGTGATATCTGCTCTGTATCCTTTAATGCCACAATTAAATAGAAAATATTAGAATTCTGGTATGAAAAGTTTTAGCACGGGCGATGAAATATTAGACCCACAAAAAGTGGTGTATCCAAAACTTGACTGAAACCCCCGCTCGAAAATGCAATATCGGTGACAAAATATACATCATCCCTTACTTATATTTTCGTAAGATAAATATTACTTATGAGTCATAAATATTATATGATCTATGGTGAACGAGATCAGTAGGATTATGGATATATTTGTATAGAAATTTGGTTATGGCTGATGAAGTTTCTTTCACCTTATGGAAAATGTCCTCTACATATAATTCTAAGATATTGAGTCTTAATTAAGGGAACTGAGGGCGGGAATAAACGTTCGTTGCTAAAATTCGAGGGCGTGGAGGCCACTATCTAGTATTTGTTAAGCAATGAAGACTACACTCACCCCAATATCCTTGAACGAGTTCATCGTGTTGGAATACACATATATACATTATTTATTTAGTTCATCTATACACAACACAAAACAAACTTTACTGTTGACAGTTTCGGCAACTTCTGTCACCATTTTCAAAACGTCTGCGCATGTCCAGGTCACTCAGCACGACTTCCGATGCCGGGGGGGATCTTTCACCAGAGCAGCGAGGAAAGAATCTCTCACCCAGATCAACAAGAGTGCGATCACAGACCATGTGAAACAAAACAATCATCAGATAGACTGGGAGGAAGTGAGTGTACTGGATAGGGAGGGGATTGGAGAACAAGAACCATGAGGGAGGCGATAAAGATACGAGGTCAGAAGCAGGTCATGAACCCGATCTGAGGGGCCTTTCAACTCTCTCACGTGGACATGCGCAGAGACGTTTTGAAAATGGTGACAGAAGTTGCCGAAAACTGTCAACAGTAAAGTTTGTTTTGTGTTGTGTATAGATGAACTAAATAAATAATGTACTCACCCCAATATGTTGCATTTGATGACGTTCTACGTGCTGCTTCACCATGAAACCTTTGACGAACATCTTAGATGTGTATCGTGGCTTGAGCAGGTGCTCCATTTGCTTGTGGAGTTGCATGCCAGAATCTGATTTAAAGGCCTTTGTACAGATATCACATATCCTAACAGTACCAGTAGCAGTACCATGCTGAGCTTTTCTTCCCAGGGTACTTGACTAACGGGGCAGTGGTTGGTATGAAAATACTGCCGTCATTACCGGCCAAAATGGATTCACCTGCGCCATTATATTGCAGAGTTGCCGTCATTACCGGCCAAAATGGATTGCGCCATTAACCTGCCTTGTAGTATAGAGGTAGTATTAAGAACAGGTTATGTAGGACTGCATTAGTAAGTGGACTACGCTCGTGAAAAGGACGTGGTTAATAAAGTTCTCTGTACATATGTGTTCCCTGAAGGTGTTTCATCTTAATCACACTATTGTAATAACTGGCGGGTGGCAGCGGTGGGATACGAACCCACGCCTCCGAAGAGACTGGTGATAGCTACTGATCTTTCAAATGCCTTCTACCAAATTCCACTTGCTCGAGACTCCATGAAGTACTGTGGAGTGGTGACACCATTCAAGGGATGCAGAGTTTATGCCAGGTGCGCAATGGGAATGCCTGGCTCGGAAGTAGCCCTGCAAGAGTTAATGACTAGAATCTTAGGACATCTAATACAGGATGGAATCGTCATTAAGCTTGCCGACGACCTCTTTGTTGGGCAGACACCCCAGAACAATTGCTAAGTAACTGGAAAAGGGTTTTATCTGCACTGCATAAATGCAACATGAGTTTATCTGCAAAGAAGACCACAATTGCTCCGAGGTCCACAATTATTCTAGGATGGAAATGGCAAGAAGGGACCCTACAGGCCACTTCACACAAGATAAGTACTCTAGCAACATGTAAACGCCCTCAAAATGTGAAAGAAATGCGTTCTTTCATCGGAGCATATAAAGTACTACCCGTGTAATTAAAAATGCTGCATCCTACTTATCAAACCTCGATAAGCTGACTGGTGGTAACAGTAGTGATATGATCAGCTGGAGTGAAGAATTAGAAGCTGATTTCAAAGCTGCTCAACAGGCATTGCTAAGCCATAAAACAATACATCTGCCTAGATCTGAAGATCAAATTTGGATTATTACAGACGGCTCAGTGAAACAGCAAGGTATAGGGGCAACAATGTACATTAGTAGAGAAGGTGATTCGCAATTGAAGCTGGCTGGATTTTTCAGTGCAAAACTAAAAAGATCGACAAGTACACTGGCTACCTTGCGAGATAGAAGCATTAGCCATATGCATAGCAACGAAACACTTCTCTCCATTCCTCATACAGTCAGCACAGAATGCTTGCATACTGACTGATAGCAAACCTTGCGTGCAATCGTATGAGAAGCTCTGCCGCGGCGAATTCTCCTCAAGTCCAAGAGTTTCAACATTCTTGTCCATAGTAAGTCGATACCAGGCATCGGTAAGGCACATAGCTGGTATCGCCAATTTACCCTCCGACCATGCAAGCAGAAACACGTCAGCATGTTGTGAAGGCCAATGTCAAATTTGCATGTTCATCAATAAGACAGAAGAATCTGTTGTTCGAAAAGTCACATTCAGTGATATCATAGAGGGCACAGTGAAACTACCATTCACAAACAGGAAAGCATGGCTCAGTATACAAAGTGATAGTGCAGACCTCCGTAGAACACACGCACATCTGAAACAAGGCACTAGACCTTCTAAGAAGGTATCCAATGCAAAAAACATAAAACGATACTTGCAAGTGGCATCTATAGCTCAAGATGGCTTGGTTGTCGTGAAGAAACAAGACCCATTGTGCAAGACAAGAGAGTTGATAATTGTTCCTCAAGAGGTGTTAGATGGAGTACTTTGTGCCATACACATTCAGCTAGAACATCCATCGGAAAATCAGATGAGAATGGTAACATCTCGATACTTATATGCTCTAGATATGAATAAAAAGCGATACAAAATACCACAAGACGATGTCATGTTTGTGCTTCTCTGTGCAATACACCAAAAATGAAGATATCGCAGTCCACAAGTTCTCCCCCAGAGTCTGTTGGTGCTACATATGCAGCAGATGTACTTAGAAGAGAACGCCAAAAGATCCTGCTCATACGTGAAACTGTATCGTCATTCACAGTCACTGCCCTTATCGAAAATGAACAAAAGGATCAGTTGAGAGATACCATGATCAAACTAATGTATGGGATGTGTCCACTTGAAGGCCCACCTGTTGTGGTCAGGTGTGATGGAGCTTCAGGATTTACGGCGTTACAAGATGATAAAGAACTTTTTAAAATATGGAATCACAGTAGAAGTAGGTCGTATAAAGAATTCAAATAAAAAATCCAGTAGCAGAAAAAGCAATAAGAGAACTGGAAGATGAGCTTATCAGACTATCTCCACAAGGCGGAATAATTAGTTCCAAGGTCCTAGCAGTGGCCACAGCTACACTTAACACCAGGGTGCGAGCAAGAGGATTTTCCTCCAGAGAAATGTGGCTACAGCGTGACCAATTTAGCAATGATCAGATTCTTTTCAAGGATAGGGAGCTCATTATGAAACAGCACAATAACCGAGTGGAAAATCATGCACCTAGTGAGAAGTCCAAGGCACCAATGAAGAAACCTTTACCTGAATGTGGCGCTAATGTGGGAGACATAGTATATCTATACAGTGATAGGACAAAACACCATAGCAGGGACAGGTATCTGGTCACAGACAGAGATTCCCACTGGCTTACAGTTAAAAAAAATAACAGGACCACAATTTAGGAGCACTTCCTATAAGGTTAAAAGATTCTGAGTGTTTTAAAGTGAGTGATATAAGTATATGCAGTGAAAGCGATGAGGATGAATATGAATACAATAGTACACCAGCCGTCATAAACTCTCCTCCAGCCCAGCCTGACATTCCACCGGAGATTTCCCGGCCCATAGATGCAGAGTACCAAGGGACGCACGCAAATGACATAGAGGATAGTGACAATGAAAGAGATGACCGTGAACCTCACGTAAGCAACGCAGATGAGTCATCTGGAAAGACAGTGAGTGGAGATGTCAATAGCGAATACGGTGAAGGTGACATTAGTGATACGATTCAACGAATTGGTGATGACGATGTAAGACCAAAGGATCGTCCACAACGTGTTCGCAAGGCACCAAAGTGGCATAATGACTATGTGATGCAGTTTTAGGAATCGTCGTTCTGGTTCATTTTAATTGTTAATAACACACATTTATATGTTAAATTAATGTATATACCATATGTTTAGGTCGTAATTATTGTATTGTTGTATATATGTTCTAGTTTTATCGTAGTCCTTGTAGCATGTAGCAGGTTTGATTTTTTTTCTCAAAAAGCGAAGAGAAAAGAAAGTGGTTGCGCCATTATATTGCAGAGTATAAACCTGCCTTGTAGTATGGAGGTAGTATTAAGAACAGGTTATGTAGGACTGCATTAGTAAGTGGACTACGCTCGTGAAAGGACGTGATTAATAAAGTTCTCTGTACATATGTGTTTCCTGAAGGTGTTCATCATTTTGTCTGCACATATATTTTTGTATTCTCACCTCATGAGAGGAACTGTTGTTATTGGCTTCATCCAACATCTCCATATTGTTGCATTTGGTGATGATGATGAATTTTTTTATAGATAATACTCTATAACAAGCACATGAATGGCTGACATCTTTATTGACTGACTTTTATACATACTGCAATCATGTTGATAGTACAATATGACTTTTTACAGGTTAACAGCTAACATACAACATACCTCCCTTGTAAACGTCTGATTACAACACTTACAATAATTATTTAGCAACGAACTTTGTTCGTGCTAAATGATTGTATTAGTGAGGTTGGGGGGGGGGGGGTAGACAGGTTGCTTCAAAAGTAAAAATAAATTTTATATGTTTCTATTGGAAGGGATTTTTGGGATTTTTGTTTTTGGTGGAAATCATATTGAATTACACTTCAGCCCCGAAAATTTGGCAGTTCTTTTTATTTTACAACATTTTTAAATCTTTATCATCACTAAGAAATAAATATAGTAATGTAGTTGTTGTGATATATGTATTTTATTCTTCAATAGTCCGTGACCAAATCTAACATTGTGGGAGAATTTAAGTCGATGTTGTAATACAATGAATGCTCAATGTTCACTCGTATTAAAGGAACATACTGCGTTTAACCCGGAAATCAGAGGAACCAGCAGGACATAATTTCCACATAAAAATATCAAAATATATTGTAACCTGCACCAGCCGGTTGCACATAAAAGGGTCTAGTATTCAAAGTATAGATGCTGATTCTTATTATCACACTTTGAGCCCATAATATTCTACATATTTTAAGAAATCGATCGAAATTCCCCAGATCAAGATAATAATAATGCTCTCTATTATCGCCATGCCACCTGTCTGCTAACATATCATTATCGAAAGCGCTGTTACGAATCTGCAACAACAAGGCACGCTTGACTAAGGCTGATTCTTTGAAACCAGCATATGTATAAATTATGATAATGAGCATGTGCACTGTATGAAACGTGAAGAGGGGTTATTGGAACAACCCTCGTCTCCAAAATATTATCTTGGTTTTCTATTGCGTAAACACACTACACATTAACTTTAATGCTGAGTTGGATAGGTATTAGCTCATAGATTGTGTACACATGAACTTCATAGAAATACATGGTGTAACAAACAGAAAACTTAGCCTAAAAGTAATCAGATGAGAGGAGGGCTTTTTTGACAAGTACCATTCTTGCATGATGAGGGTTGGTGAAATTAAAGATGGGAGTTGTTGACAATTGACATGCTTTTATTTATATAAAATAATATTAAATTCTTGAAAGTGTAATATATCATACATTTACTTACATTATATAATACAATACAATATTACATTTTACTAAAACTTGTGTAATAGATGAGAAGTTCATAATAAACGTCAGTTACAAATACTTTCCCAGGGATAGGACATTTCATTTCAAATGATACTTTGCTTCAATAGAGGTAATGGCAGTTCCATTTCTACTAATAACTGCATAAGGCCCATCTGTATTCAATGGTAGAAACACACATCCATACCCATTACGTAACTTATCTTTCGTTATACATGTTCTCTACATTTAGAATACATAAAACTGGCTTACTTTGGCTTGACAACGTCATTAAATCACCTTTTTATCTCTGAATTGGAGGTGTTGGCCTCCATTTATGAGACGAGGGTTGTTGCAATAACTCTCTTCACGTTTTCTACAGTGATGTATGTGTACATTTTGGAAGGAGATAAAGAAACTTAAGGGTGATTGTAATAATAATCTTGCCTTTACAATAGAGAATGTGTCTGGTGAGCAGAATATATGTAATTTATGGAAGGATCATTATGAGTCTATTCTTAATTCTTCTAAGGATACAAGATTAAAGTCACATGTAATGAATGAACTTTCTAAATGTACTCTGCCTGAGAATAATTTTAATTTTGATGAGGCCAGATCTTCTATCAGGCAACTTAAGGGTGGTAAGGCCAGTGGTAGAGATGGACTTCAGAGTGAACATTTCAAGTTTGGACCTGATAGTTTGATTGTTTATGTTTGCATGTTGTTTAATTGTATGGTTGTACATGGTATATTCCTACTGATTTTATGGATACTTTCCTATTGTTAAAGACAAGAAAGGCGACTTGCAGAGTAAAGATTATTACCGTCCTATTGCTGTCACGTCTATTTTATCTAAGATCTTTGAGACTGTTATTCTAAATAAAATAAAATTCCAGGATTGTCTTATTACATGTTATTATCAGTTTGGTTTTAAGATTAAGCATTCTACATATCTCTGTACTTTTTACGTTGAAGCATCTTATTGATTTCTACCAGAGCATGTCTAGTCCTTTATTTATCTGCTACCTTGATGCTTGCAAGGCTTTTGACCGGCTAAATATTTTGGTGCTTTTTGACAAGCATTTAAAAAGGGGAATGCCTGTAATTATTGTCAGAATTCTTATCTATTGGTATACTACTCAAAATTTCTATGTTCTATGGGGATCTAGTGTCAGTGAAGCTTTTAAATCATCAAATGGTACT
>JAGTTF010001133.1:15895-28660 GCA_019095985.1 Streblospio benedicti | reverse complement strand
CATATAATATATATATTCCCAAGAATGTATTTAATTTGAGGGCATAATTTATTTCTTGTTTCAGCTTGTTAGCAAAATATAGTAGTAAATAGTAATTAGTTGTAATGTTGGATATATGAATGGGGTGAGTATTTTATTGTCCCAAATTTGAAAAGATTGTGACACTGTGTCAAATGTTGTTTCTAAATCAAAATTTATATGTAGTTATAGGTAACTGGAATTTTTGTATGATGTAGACTCAGTGCATTGATCTTCTGTATATGTCTATGGAGTGTTAATGTGTGTTTTGTAAAGGGGGGTTGGGTATTATATTTTATATAATTAGTAAATTGATGTTGTCACAGTGATATATGGACGGGGGTTTGATTGGTGGGGGGGTCAATATTTTATTTTTATTGTTTTGGATCATAATCATCTATCATTTAATATTAACATATTAAAAACCCCATGATAATGTGTTTGTGAGGTCATCATAAATTTTTATGTATATATAACATATCATTTTGTCATCCATGATATGAGATTTCAAAATGTTGTGGAATTGATAAAAATAGGGGCTGTTGGTTTGGCATGATAGTTACACTCAACATCAATATTTTAGCAGTGTGTTGTCATCCACGGAGAGATGATATGCCTTGGACATTGGTTCTCTTGTGCCGTTTCATGCAAACATGATTTTATACTGGTGAGGCTATTGTGATGACTATGTACATTTCTCGGGTGGGTTATTTAACTACAAAGTGGGTTATTTAACTAGGTGTGAAGCAGGTGGAGGAGGGGAGGTAAAAACATTTCCTCTGGCCTGACATTAATGCCAGTGTTGGTGTCATATTTCCTGTGTGTCTCGTATAAATTTCTTAAATTCACAAACTGGTCTAATGAAGAAAAAACCACCCCCACCTTTTTCACACACACACACATGCCCATTTAATGGTGACTCCAATGCATCATCATGGTAGCAGGTGCAATGGGTCAAGATAAATTGATCTTCTTGTTCATAACTCATTTAATTTTCAAGCTAAACAAGACACTACTGTCTCATCACAGAGAAGCGCTTCACTAATACTAATACAGTTACTAATACAGTTTATTTCGATAATATACAGGATGTATAATCATAGTATAAACATGTATGCATAAACCTCCAATTAAGACCACCTCTTTAAAGAGACCACCTCTATAGTAAGACCATAGTTGGTGGTCCGAAGTCCTCATAAGGAGACTGTTGTAGACCATTCGAGATGAGGGTGAGGTAATGGATCATTCCTTCATGTAATGTGGATATAATATGGGGATTCTATTTTATCACATGATAGAGAGCATGTGTGTGAGGGCGGATCACACCATCAATGTAATGTGCATATAACATGGGGGTGAGTCTTATTTATGTCACATGATAGATGAGTCTGTGTGGGAGAGTCGGTGAGGGGTGTGTCATGGGGGTAATATGTGTCTGGTGTGGGGGGGGGGATCACTGGGTCATGTAATGGCAGTATAATATGGGGGTGTGTGTTATTTTATGTGGTTGGTGATTTCACAATAGAATCACTGTTTGTGGGTTGAGGGTGCATGTGTTGGGGCCAATGTCCTAGTATTATGGTAGTTTATGTCATGTGTGTCACAGTGTATGTGGGGGCCTATGGGTGTGTTTTATGGTTGTGTTGTTAGGCATGGGGGGCACAATATTCACTAACAGTGATGTATATAAAGGGTATCTGTTGTGTGTGAGGGTGTGGTTGGTTGAGTACTACGTTTATGTAATGTGGATATAACATAGGGGGTGAGTCTAATTTTATGGGTTATATGATAGAGGATGCATGTGTTTGTGAGGTGAGAGGTTGAGGTGAGGTCACTGATGTATATTCTATGGGGTGTTTGTGTATTTGGGTGGGGGGGGTGTGATGTGAAGTTTGGGTTCCTTCCTGCCTCTTTGTGTAATATGATAATAACGTGCCTGTGTTGGCGGGTCACCTCGGAGTGTGTGTTAGGGGTGTGTTGGTCAGTCACAATAATCACTAACATTGAGCATATTAAAACCCAAATATCCTCACCATATCCATTTTTCTTTTCCACGTCCGGCACCCGAATCGAGAAGCGCCGCCACACGGTGCCGGCCGTGCCGAACTCACAGGCCAGTGTGAGCGCCGTGGACCTTCACCTGTGTGCTCGCTGGTGGCGTTGACGCCAGACCCGCGGCACACAGAAGCTCAACCACATGGCAACTTTCATTCTCACACAGGGTGGTGGATCACTCCCGAATTCTATGTAGGGCCGAAGATTAGGGGGGGTCTTATTTCATGTGATATGATAGAGGGTGTGTTTTTGGGGTGAGGTGCATGCGGTGGGAGCCACGGACCATGTCATATGGTGTATAGATCTGTGAGGTGTCAGTGGGGGGGGGGGGGGATTTATTGACATGGCAACTTTATGCTCACACAGGGTGGTGGATCTTACCGTCTATGTAGATATAACATTGGGGGGGGGGTCTTTATTTCATGTGATATGATAGAGGCTGTGTGTTTGTCTGTGAGGGGCATGGTGGGAGCCACGGTCCTGTCATATGGTCTATCTGTCATATGGGTTATATATTTGTCTGTGGATAGAGTGCATGTGGGGGGGATCATGTTCATGTAATGTGCATATAACATTGGGGGTGTCCTATTTTATGTCATGATATGATAGAGTGTGTGTGTGGGTGGATCACATGTGTTATGTAATGTAATGTGTCTGTATTATTTTATGTGTCCCATGATGTAGTTTGTGTGTGTATGTGTGTGTGTGGGGGGGGGGGTCATATGTTTTGGTGGTGTGTGTGTGTGGACTGTGTGTGGTGTGGGTGGGTGTGATGGCAGGTCAAGGTAATGTTGTGTTAGGGTGTGGTTGGTCAGTCACAATATATTCACTAACAGTGAGTATATTAAAACCCAAATATCCTCACCACTGTCTGTTTTATGTCATATGGTTGTAATATGAGCCTATGTGTGTACGGGGGGGGTGGGAGGGGGGCAGATTGAAAAGTAGAGGTTACGTGTGTGTGAGGGCGGTGGTTGAGTACTACGTTTATGTAATGTGGATATAACATAGGGGTGAGTCTAATTTTATGCAATATGATAGAGGATGCATGTGTTTGTGAGGTGAGAGGTTGAGGTGAGGTCACTCATGTATATTCTATGGAGTGTTTGTGTATTTGTGGGAGGTGGTGTGTGAAGTTTGGGTTCCTTGCCTCTGTGTGTAATATGATAATAACGTGCCTGTGTTGGCGGGTCACCTCGGAGTGTGTTAGTGTTAGGGGTGTTGGTCAGTTCCAATAATCACTCATTGAGCATATTAAAATGATAATAACGTGCCTGTGTTGGCCGCCACGGTGCCGGCCGTGCCAAACTCACAGGCCAGTGTGAGCGCCGTGTTTATGCTCGCTGGTGGCGTTGGCAGCTCAGACCCGCGCGGCACACAACAGCTGAACCACCGCGCCGTTCTCTTTCTTACACTGGGCGGCACATGAGAAGTTCCCGAAGCCACCGAGGGCCGAGACGTCGGCGCCGCGGTCTAGGAGCAGGGACACGATGTCCGAGCTGCCGGCCAATGCTCGGGTGGATCGGACCATCACCTGTGTATAGAGACAGAGGTGTCAGTGGCACACGGAGGGATTTATTGACATGGCAACTTTATGCTCACACAGGGTGGTGGATCACTCCGTCTATGTAGATATAACATTAGGGGGGGGTGTCTTATTTCATGTGATATGATAGAGGCTGTGTGTTTTGGGGTGAGGTGCATGCGTTGGGAGCCACGGTCTCTGTGTCATATGGTCGTAATATCTGTGTGTGTGTGTGTGTGGGGGGGGGGTCACAATTGAAGAGGGGTGCATGTTTGTGAGGGCGGTGGTCGAGTACTACGTTTATGTAACATGGGGGGGGGGGGGGGTCTTATTTATTGTCCCATGATAGAGTGTGAGTCTGTGAGGGGAGAGTGGGGGGGTGTGTGTCATGTGGCAGTAATATGTGTGTGTGTGGGGGGGGTGGGGGGATCATTCCTTCATGTAATGTGAATATAATATGGGTTATATTTTATATTCACATGATAGAGAGCATGTGTGTGAGGGGTGGATCACACCCTCCATGTAATGTGCATATGTGTGGGGTGTGAGTCTTATGGTTGATATGTGTGTGTGTGTGTGGTGGGGGGGTTCTGTGTCATATGGCAGTAATTGTTTGTGTGTGGGGTGTTGAAAGGGGGGGGGGTGTGGCAGGTCACCAGGAAGAGTGTGTTAGTGTTAACAGTGTGTGGTGGTCAGTCACAATAATCTTTAACAGTGAGCATATTAAAACCCAAATATCCTCACCACTGTCTGTTTATGTCATGGTTGTAATATGAGCCTATGTGTGTGTGTGGGGGGGGGAGGGGGGGGGGCAGATTGTAAAGTAGAGGGTACGTGTGTTTGTGAGGGCGGTGGTTGAGTACTACGTTTATGTAATGTGGATATAACATAGGGGGTGAGTCTAATTTTATGGGTTATGATAGAGGATGCATGTGTTTGTGAGGTGAGAGGTTGAGGTGAGGTCACTCATGTATATTCTATGGGGTGTTTGTGTATTTGTGTGGGTGGGGGGGGTGATGTGAAGTTTGGGTTCCTTGCCTCTGTGTGTAATATGATAATAACGTGCCTGTGTTGGCGGGTCACCTCGAGTGTGTGTTAGGGGTGTGGTGGTCAGTCACAATAATCACTAACATTGAGCATATTAAAACCCAAATATCCTCACCATATCCATCTTTCTTTTCCACGTCCTGCACCAAAATCGAGAAGCGCCGCCACGGTGCCGGCCGTGCCGAACTCACAGGCCAGTGTGAGCGCCGTGGACTTGTCCTTATGCTCGCTGGTGGCGTTGACGCTCAGACCCGCGGCACACAGAAGCTCAACCACCGCGCCGTTCTCTTTCTCACACTCGGCGGCGGCCATGAGAGCATTCCGGCCGAACCGACCGAGGGCCGAGACGTCGGCGCCACGGTCTAGGAGCAGGGACACGATGTCCGAGCGGCCGGCCAGCGCGGCTCGGTGGATCGGACCATCACCTGTGTATAGAGACAGAGGTGTCAGTGGCACACGGAGGGATTTATTGACATGGCAACTTTATGCTCACACAGGGTGGTGGATCACTCCGTCTATGTAGATATAACATTAGGGGGGGTCTTATTTCATGTGATATGATAGAGGCTGTGTGTTTTGGGGTGAGGTGCATGCGTTGGGAGCCACGGTCTCTGTGTCATATGGTCGTAATATCTGTGTGTGTGTGGGGGGGTGGGGGTAGTAAGTGACATTAAAGAGGGTACATGTGTGTGTGAGGGCGGTGGTCGAGTACTACGTTTATGTAACATGGGGGAGGGGGGGGGGGGGGGCTGGGGAGTCTTAATTATTGTCACATGATAGAGTGTCTGTGTATGAGGGGTAGAGTCGGGGGTCACCATGTTTATCTGTAGTGTTGGCGCTGACTCCTGCGTCCAATAGAGCGGTCAATCCAGCCTTGTCACCTCTCCAGGCCTCCACGGCTTGTGCTGCACGGTCCATGGTGATATGGTGACGGGGAACTGAAATACACAGGACATCAGCCTACAAAAACTGTTTATTATATGTACTATTATTTATTTGAGTTAAATCCTACTAACTTAAATCCTACTAACTTATAGTCAAATCTTTCTTCAAGGAATCTTGTTGACAGATTATAATCCAATTTACTGCAAACATCGACATCATTTGATTGAAAAATAATTGTACTTTTCACTAAAGGCGCCGATTTCTGAGGGGGCTGCATTCTGGTTATGTTACCCTATATATAGTTTGCCTGAAATAAATTTGCTATCAATAGGATGAGGTTAATCATCACAGAATGTACACTTCTCTAATCCTGGGTTCCTTCATTCATGATATAAGCAAGAATTTTAAGATACAATTAGGAACCAGTAAACTCACATTTTGGCGAGACTTTCGTTCTTGTCGCAAGTACTTCTTCAGGCTGAATGACAATCCTTAGATTGTGGCTCGTGATGAACTAGAGCTACGTAGAAAGATGAGGGAAGCTGTGGAGATCAGCATACGGTGCTCTAAAATGAATAACGATACCTGCTACGACCTGCCCCCCGTCTTCCTGTCACTGCTGTCATGTGACCGCCGCCACCATGACGGTCACGTGACAATCTAAGGATTGTCATTTGGCCTGAAGAAATTCCTGCGACAAGAACGAAAGCCTTGCCAAAATGTGAGTTTACTCATTCCTAATGGTATCTTAGAATTCTTGCTTATAAGGTTAATCATGTTAAATATATGCGTATGAATGTAAATAGGAATGAACCTGTAACTATTTAATACTCAGAAAGATACAGTTCACGTTCTGTTGATATTCACTCACAACTTGCAACTAAAAGTCAATAATCTACATGTCAAAAAGTTTGGTCTTTGTATATATAAAGGTTAGGTTCCAAAGTGCTCTCAATGCCTATTTAATACAATGAAAGGAGAGAACAGCATCAACTAATCCTATCCCAAATCTCCCAATTACAAAAAGTACTATAGATAAGGTGGATCAAACACATGGGGCCATACATGTTTCAGTTATTTGAGATATCTGCTTGTAGCATCACCAAAAACATGAGCAAGAAGTTGACAAAATGCTACATAAAGTAGCAGCTATCATGAAATAGCTGAAACATGGATATCCTGGTGGAATAGTTCTGATGATACCTACATTCATCGCAATCATTCATTCTATTTTTAAAAATCAACTATTTTCCCCAGTGAGAAAGTGCTCCTCTGGTGACCACCTTTTCAGAATTCACCTCAATGCAAAATATTGTGCATTGAAATATATTACTTACGTTTATGAAATATGTTAACTACCAGATTCCTAATGGTATTGTTCTGACAACTGACTTCAGTTGCCGTTTATTGCCCATGTTACCACATTACCTCACTGTCATAATATTCTAATAATTCTAAAAGAAGACTGCACCATACCAATGACCCACTACTGAAAACATCTTTGTTTTAATAAATCTTATATTTTATCAGCCATGAGAGTACTGGACAATTTAAATTGATATTAAGATAAGATTTATTTTTATTCTGATAATATACATTCTGAAAATGTATAAAAAAATGTATAATCATAGCAGGATAAGTTAATTGTAGAACCTAAAGAACCTAAAGACTAGAGTAGCCCAAGAATCAAAATTAAAGGTCACATAAAATTATCACATATATCACATATAATTAAGATATCACAGTTCTCTGATAAAAAAATAAAATAGAATACTAATAATGTAAAATTGAGGGTTCACAATTTTTTGTATAAGAATGTTTTCTGAGGATCCAAGTCTCTTTATAATATATGTAATGCCATTTCTCAGTAAACCATAAAAATGCTTTGACATCATACTCAAGAAAGGTTGATGAAATACTTATACAGTGTTAAAGATTCATAGTGATTCTGCATTAACATTAGATATAAGTTATATACAATTAGATATTAGATACATCTGATAGTTCATTAAAATGTGTACTATGGGAAACATACTGTGGTAAAAGTTTAGTATATCTTCAACATTCGTAGGGAGAGATTTCCAAAATGCAAGCTACAGAAAAAGAAATGAGAAATCTCTTTATAAATCAGAATAAAGCGAACAGATGTAAAGATGACACTTACCACCTGGGGCTCCTGTTGGGGCTGTGTTTGGGGAGGCAGGAATGATGGGGCAGATCAGCTGCTGGGGTCTGTAAGGCAAAAACACATAGCCACTGTACTCGGCCAGATGGGTGATGATCAGGTGATGCTTATGCTTGGCTGTTGAAGTTAGGTTAAAGAAAAGAGGTGAATTCTTGCTAATATTAATTTGCTCACATAAGAGTAGGCTTGTACCATCTATTCACATATAAAGGTCCCGGGGCCTAATATCGAACATGGGCTTAAGGTTCGAATTCAGCTTCATTTCCCCCCGACAAATCTGACTTTATTTTTTGCACAATAATTTCACCAAAAGTAACTTGGTTATAAGTAACTTTGGTATGAAACATTTATTGAGATAGAAAAAAATGTTTATATTACTATTTCTTCTGCTATGGAAGCGTATCTGTGACCGTGGGGTGCCTGGGGCAGCTGTAACTGGAATGGAGAGATGGGGCTGGAAACAGAAAATAACATGAACTGTCAGTTTATGTTCTTGTGAAAAGGGCAGGGGGTAAATCAATTGGTTATACCCAGTGGACGAATATGTATGGTTAGACAGAAACAATATGATATATTTTGTCCATTATGAAAATTTCATTGATTAAAACAGGGCTAATAGACAAACTACAGTAATATAAATACCACGACATAAAACTCAGGCTTTAGATTAGTCTAAACATGTGAAGGTGCAAAATGTAAACCAAATGTCATTCATCAGACAGAACTTCACTGTACACAATTTGATGAATCTTATGAAGTCAAAATACAACATATAAAGTATTCTAGTAACTTGGTATACAGCATATGGATTCATGTTATTTTGTCTTTTTCATTCTTTTGCTGTTAACTACTCAAAAAAAAAACGATCAAAACTTTTCCTTTACATATCTTTATTATATTTACATGTTTCAAGTCAACAGACTCCTTCTCAAATTTGTTGATGTTTACACTGAAGAAAATGGTAGAAGTTTTGGTATTGTTGTATTTTATTCAAAAGTGATACTTTGGAGTAATAATGTTGTCATATTTCTGAATAGTTCTTAATATTTTGTATATCATGGTCTATATAGTACTGTCATGGTAGTGTAAACATCAACAAATTTGAGAAGGAGTCTGTTGACTTGAAACATGTAAATATAATAAAGATATATGTAAAGGAAAAGTTTTGATCGTTTTTGGGAGTAGTTAACAGCAAAAGAATGAAGAAGGCAAAATAACAAAATACAACAGCACCAAGAAAATGAGCCAAGCCGTTCTGAACATCGATTTATGCACGAATCGAACTTTTTTATCACCGCAATGTACAAACCATCATTCTTTTTATAGCTGTCCTCTGAATTCCACCATTGTCCTATTGACCATCTCAAGAGCACGTAATATCTCCCACCCTCTGCTAATGACACGTACATGTGATAGACCCTGGCATTACATATCATGACAGACGCTTCAAAGTTCACTTTATCATTTATAATGATGGGATCAACGTCATTTGCTAGACATTTGGCTACTGTCAACAAACAGTGGTTTATTGTCATGTGGAAAAATACTCCATCAATCTACAGTAGGGCATCCAACAACATATGACTTCTACTTAAGACCATCTCTCAAAAAGAGACCACCCCTATAACGTTACCACCTCGCCAATGACTCATAATACCACATCAATAGAGACCACCTGTATAATTAGCTCAAGAACAGAGTTCCTGTTCTGCTGGGACAACGTTGGCTGGTCATGATAATCTACGTTTTAAAAAATTGCCTATGATCAACAACACAAGATCCATGATATATGGACCCTCCATATCACTTTGCGTGGTTGAACACGTCCATGTTTTCAAGGAGTGGTGCAAGCTACATCCAGTACTTCGTACCTTAAAAAAACCCTCACTGGAGTGTTTTTCTCATCATTATAAAGTGGCGTATCTCAGTGAACAGAATATCCAAATCATATTTAATGATAAGTTCTGCTGATTCAAGTACATAATAGATCATCGGTTCAGCAAATAGTCATGAAGAAACGCATTCCACTGTGTACACCTATTTAGGGTCCCTATTTAGAAATCACCTTTAATGATAAGTTCTGCTGATTCAGGTACATAATAGATCATCGGTTGTAAAATGTTGCTTTTTAATCAAGACCATAAGTTTGCTGATAAAAAACTCTAAATCATATTAAGATATTATTTAATGTCATGAAGAAAAATTCACACCTTAAAATAATGTCCAATTTATCCTTTAAAAATTCTGCTGACATTCTTATAGAGTAAATGAAGAGGTTTTACTGCAAAATCACCAAAATAAGACCAAGTTTCCTGATAAAAATCTGAACGTCTTATTGAAGAGGTTTTACTGCATTATTTATTCACACCTGGGGAAATGGATGTACTGCTGAGGCTGAAGAAATAGAAAATGAGAGCACCAATGACTTCAGGTAAGTTGTTAGATTTGCTTCTAGAATGTACCTTAGGCACCAAGATGTACACGCAGACCATTATTCATTGAAGGACAAGATGTAAAGACAATTATAGTACCATTAAGACCACCTCTTTTTTTAGATCACCTCTATACTAAGAACATTTCCCACTGTTCCAACCTTACACAAAGACACAAACATGGACCTCTGTAAAAAGAGCACCTCCCTAGTAAGACCACTTGAAACCAGTCCACCAGGTGGTCCCTAGAAGATAACTTGAACCAGTGTAACATGGTCATAACAGATGTTTTAACTTTGTATCTGAATGTAGTTTCTAACATGCATCAACATGACATTAAACAACAACACAATTCTTGATAAGAACGAAATTACCATAAAATTCTTGGTTCCTATTTAACTCTCAAATTCTTTGTTCTTAATTGTGAATGAAATTACGTTCTCCTAAATGTCCTCTCTCGTTACAATCTAAAAGACGTAAATGTACAGCATCAGTCACCTATATTCACATCAAGGTAACTGTAACATCACTAAAATGAAATTTCACTACTGACTACAAATTTGAAGGGAGTAAAAAACATTAAGTGTCAAATTCTCAGAAATATTGAGTAATCACAGAGATTGATAATGTAAAATAACATGAAGGGAAATGTTTCTTGCTCGAGTTATCTAGTTGATTTTACCGAGCTCTAGAAAAACAGGTCTTTACAATAAAATGTATCTCCACTGTAATGATATGCTGAAGTGCACATGTTATAACTTTATTTGGTGAATAGCCACTCTCATCACGTATAAAGTTCACATTGAGACTGGAGTGTTTGCACGTGGCCAGCCTCAAGTGTACAGAGATGACAGGTTGTCAACCCACGGACTTTATCACAGAATCAATGATCTTGCAGACAATTGTTAACACTGTGTGTCTCTTATGTCTCAATGATGCTAACCTACGTATGCATCTATTTCGGGCTTATTATTCAGTCCACCATTTATTGAACAGGCAACTGCACGCCACCTATGTTTGTTTTTATTTTTGCATTTTGTTTAACACTGTGTGTCTTGTGGGTGGGGTTGTTTTTATGGTTACGTTCCATCTATTTCAGAATTATTATTCAGTCCACCAGTTATTGAAAAAGGTCTAAATTCCCCTATTTTTTTTTGTCTTTGTTTTGTCTTCTTGTGGGTGGGGTTGTTTTTTTTTATGGTTACTTTCCACTCTGAATAATAGCCTCAACTATGAAAAAGGTCTAAATTCCCAATTTTTCATGGGGGGGCACTCAATGCATTTTGCGAATGGGGAGCCGCCACCGGAATGGGTTTCACCCCTAAAAATCAGCACATCATGACCCAAGTACCTAAAATCAGCATTTGATTGATCTAATTTGGCTCTTGGTCAGCACACTAAATTCATCCCACTTGCCTATGCACCCGTTCAGATTGGAAAACCAGCATTCAAAGCCTTATGCTTTGCAAAATTTTAGCACATTTCACCCAAGATATCAAATGTCCGGTGCAGCCAGCTATCTAGGTTAGTGCCCCCGGGCCCCTAACCCCCATACAAACGCTACGCACCTATGGGGTTGTTGAACGTGGCGGGAAAGTATACAATTCAAGTGATACATGCAGTGTGAAAGAGATTTCTGTAGACGGTCCACGTTTGTACTTGAAGGGTTGTCAATATTTGGGCCAATCAGACGGTCAGGAGGTCAACTCTTTGGTCACATCAACACTATCTTTTACATGTAAAAACCTTAATTAGAAATCTGCTTTCATTTGCATGGTACAATTATAATGACAATTCCTATAATCGCATTAAGGATGATGACCATAACCATACATTTGTACACGGAACCCTTTATGTTATTAGAAAAAGTAGTAATGGTATCATATCTATTGATATGGTATGGAAACATCATGATTAGAGTGTGTTTCCCTAGATTCTACATATTTGCACATTCTCCTCTGCCATGACAAGCTATCACAGCCTTATCATCTATCATTCGCGTTTGATAGATCAAGTGACCTCAAATCACGGGAAGATGCTCTATACTTTTTGTACACACGCACTCATTACATTTCTCTGTATTACTTAGAACATTTCACCCAAGATATCAAATGTCCGGTGGAGCCCCCCGCACATTATCTAGGTTAGTGCCCCCCCCCCCCCACACACACACGGAACTACATCCGTGTCAGTAACTATTCATATTGACACTATCAATACATTAGATAATAATCTGTTTAAGCAAGGCTCTGAAATTGTAGTTACTACAGCTGTGTGCAACTGATGTACAAGACATTCAGGGAACTGTCTTGACAAACTACTGACTGGGTTCATGGCTAACATCACACATACAAGTCCGTGCCGATAAGTACATTGACCGAAAGTCAACACCAGCCATGTTCACATGCCCCTACCTGATCGTGTATTCTAAATCCCCCGCGCATAAATATGGCTGAAAATTTTCAACAAAGCACTTGACAAAACACTTCAAGTGTAAGTTGTCATTGCTGAAATACCAAGGATCGTATAAAGTATGGGTTCAGTTATATCCATGTAATTATTTTTGACAATGACAGTTATTAATGGACTCCAGACCCCCTGCTGACGGACTTATCATA
>JAGTTF010001131.1:0-10048 GCA_019095985.1 Streblospio benedicti | reverse complement strand
GGCCTCTCCCAAGACCAGATTGACGGCCCCACACCTAGGGGACTTCGCACTGGTGCTGGTAGCGACGGCTTCAGACCGTGGCACCACGCCAAGCTGAATATGTATCAAAGAGGGTACTAGATCCCGAGACACGTATGCACGAGGGTCTAGTAACCTATTAATACGTGAGTATAGTTTGAAAGGCCCCCGAATCTACGATTCGGGGGTGTTGGTTCCTACGATGTTGTCGCCACAACCTCTCAAGCTAAACTGACGGCTATTCCGTCTTTTGATTTGGAAGTCACATAAAACTGGATAAAACGGACAAAACCAGTATTTGTCCTGTTTTAACCGTCTGTAACCTAGCAACGGGACACTACGGGACATCACGGGCGACAGACACGTCATAAACACGGGTACATAAATGACGTGCCTATGGAAAGTGCGAGCGTGGGGCGACGGGCCATCACGGTGCGGGCAATTAGAATTGACTAGCTAATGGGGACAATGCTACAATTGTCCCACCCGCATCTCTAACTAGCGTTAGCTCACACTACTATACTGTGGGAGCCGTATGGGTTTTGGCTGATTGGATATTGATTCTATTTAAAAGGTGAATATTGAATGATAAGCATGTGTCGGGCGTTGTGTGCAGATAACTTACTGGACAGGCGTTTGAGGCACAAGTTGTTGCATCAAATCTGTAGTGCTATGATCGGGAGTCGCTGGTATGGTTGGCGGCTGATTGCTGGCTGCATGTAGAAATTCTTTAATTCTGCAACAGTCAGGCGTGTTGTTCGCGAGTCGATGCAACAAATTTCCTGCTGATGAATTGACTGCTGTAATTTTGATGCTGATTTACCTCGCCGGGCTGCACGTGACGTCATGTAGTCTATGAGATGAGGCAGTGATCGCTATATCTGCTCAGTGAAAACAGTCGGGCAAAATTTGCTTCTTTCTGAGTGATGCTTGATGATGAAAACAGGTGGCTTTTTTGGTCGGCTGCTGCTGCGCGTCTGGTGGCGGCTTTTGTGGGTCTGGATGTGGTTGCTCGATGGTGGCTGGTCTTTATTGAGGATGTAGGTCGTATTAGGGCGTCCTGGGTGGAGATTAAGCCGCGTGATGGATGCGCAGCGTCTGTGTTTGCTCTGGGATGGATCTGGTGGTGGCGGGAGTGTGGGATGGATGATTGATGTTTTTGTCTACACTGCGACGTTTTGAGCTATGACAAGGCCGCAGTGCAGGCAGTTGGTAGTAGCTGTGATGACTTTTTACACTGGAAGCAGACGACATGGAATGCACAGTGAATCAATAGGTTGTAAACATACCTGTCCTGTGAGATATAGTGATAGCTGCTTATTGCTGCACTTGTGTGGTTCGGCTGGGCGCTGTCGCTGGTGGCGTCTGGCGGCGTTAGCTGTCTGCTGGGTGGTGCGCGGCAAGTGACGTTGAAGTTCTGTGCTGGAATCGGACACCCGCTGGGTTGGGAGTTGCCTGTGGCGTGACTTGTTGCTGCAATCGTCGGCTTTTGGCGCTGCAATCGTTGGCTATTGGCGCTGCGATCGTTGGCGTGTTGCCGGCTGACGGATGCTGCTCTTTGTGCCTTGTGTTAATTGGCGTCTGCTGGGCTGCGGGCATCGTCTGCCTACTTTGTGACTTTCTGTCTGATGGATATCAGACTGCTGGCGCGGGGATTTGCTGTCTGCTATTGGTGAGATTGGACGCCTGGTGGCGTCTGGACACCTGTTGATCGGCGTCGCGTTCCGTAGTAATGGGAGAGCTTGCTTTAATGTGGGTTTAATTAGGAGACTATTATATGGTCAGAAGAACAGCTTACCTTGCATATTAATGCATAACTGTAGTGATGATTTCGGATGGAGTTTGTTATTCCAGTTGACTCATCACTGGTGAATGCCGGCCGGACGTGATGGCGTCTTTTGGGCGTGGCTCTGGGTAGATGCACGATGTGATTCTGCTGTTTCTTTGTTCCACGGGAGATGAGAAGTGAAGTCTCCTGTGGCCTGCACGAGTTTGTGGCGTCGCTGTTGTGATTATCGTCTGCTGTGATGGTTAAATCCAATCTGCAAATAGAGATGAATGAGATGAAAGGTCGGGACAATCCCTAGATCTCCTCCATTGTGGAACTGACAATGACACGTCTGTATGGTTACAGGTTTATTCTATTTCTGATCCGTCGTGGCATCCCTCGGCTCTGAGCTAGCGTCATTTAGACTCTAGCTCACGCTGTGCTCATGCAGTGTGACTGTGACTCATTAGTCCATGGGGGACTGTGAGTCACTGCCATAATTTCAACTATCCATTGCTGACTATTGTTTCAATTGCAATGGTGGTTCTTCTTTAGTTATGTCGGTTACGTCATGCCCAGCACAAACACAAATTTGGTGGGTGTATGCTGCATTACTAACTCCTGTTGCGATTCCTTCCTGTTGTAAACTCACGAGATTCCCTCGCAGTTCAGTAGAATTCCCTCTCAAGACACCCACTCCCTCTCCCCCAAGTTTCAATTCCAAACGCCACGGTCTGGGTAGATTAGGAGGGTTGCGTTTCCATTGAAACTTAAACACCACGCTGTGGGTTCATGCCCATAAAACTGAGCGATGCCCCCTTACCCATCCGCCTAGTAGTTGACTCTCCAATACTCAAAGAAGAGTTGCCGGTTTACACTAGCGACCTCCTCCGAATATGAAGAGTGCTGCGGTGACATAACCATAAGGGCAAGCGCCTCTGTCTCGATGAAGGGTTTAACATTTCTAGTGCTAACCCACTTTTCTTTAATTGGTCTACGCCCCCCGCCCCGCTTTTACACGGGACGTCGATGTGCATCTGAATCTTTATAATGTTGTCGCTACCCACTTCAATCACTTTGAAGGGGCCAATCCATGGCTGCATGTGGAGCACATCTCGCTTGTTTGGGGGTATGAAATAGTAGAACGCGATCACCCACAGCATAGCGGCGTGGCTTCGCTGTGCGTTTTTTCTGTTGTTCCATCTGCACCTCCACCGCTCGCCCAGTAACCTCATGAACAACTTCCACTGTCTGCATTGCAAGATTCCTTTGATGAAAGACGTAGGACAAGTAGCGCTGAGGCACTGCCCTGTCATCACACCCATACATTAAATCCTCGGAAGTAATGGATCCACACAATGACTGTAAAACAATTGCTGTGAGGTGAATGCCGTACTCACGTGGGGCATTGCGTTGTATGCCATAAAGACATATGGCAGCATTTCTTCCCAATTTTCTCTCTCGTGAACGTTCAATGCTCGCAGGATAGCTTTGATGGTTTTGTTGCTCCTTTCCACCCATGCCGTTGCTCCACGGAGCATACGGGTAGTCCGTGATCTGTCGACACCATACAGTTTGCATAACTCATTGCAAAGATGATTATCAAACTCTCCTCCCTGGTTGCTGTGAAGTCGGCGAAGGCGCCATGTCATGCAATATACCCCCTAAAGAGCACATCCACGACTGCCTCCGCCATTTTTCGTAGTAGGGATACAACTCCATTATTTCAAGACATAGTCTTGAATCAAGCAGACATAAAGATGCCCCCCGTGCTGGTCTCGGGGCGGGCCTTGCAAGTCAATTGCAACCCGCTCGTGTGGAAATCCGGCGTATTCGTGGGGGGGCATTACCACCCCCAGATCCCGACTTGCATTGCTGACACGTGATACACACGCGGCACATCATCTTCACATCCTCGTGCATCCCTGGCCGGGCAAACCGCCGCCGCAGCAGCTCGTACATTAACGCTTGTAACCTAAATGGCTAATGCTATGCCTGTGCACGCACCGCCAGTCGGGCAAAATTTGCTTCTTTCTGAGTGATGCTTGATGATGAAAACAGGTGGCTTTTGGTCGGCTGCTGCTGCGCCGCCTGGTGGCGGCTTTTGTGGTCTGGATGTTGTGACGTGTTTAGGTTGTAAATAAAGTAAATGTTAATTGTATAGTGATATGCTTACATCATGTTACCAAAGGTGTTGATTGGTAAATCAATATTATTGATGTATTATTGATGTTAGTAGTATGCATGTACTATCTGGTACGTCGGAGGTTTCCAGAAACAAAGGTTTATGGATTATTTTTGTTTACATTCTAGAATGTGGAATGTTCTCACTGCATTACATAATTTGTTAAGAATAATGTGTATTGTTCTAGAATGTGGAATGTTCTCACTACATTACATAATTTGTTAAGAATAATGTAGATTGTTCTCCCCCGGAATTGTTCTAGACCTTAGGGTATATTTCAGTTTGTGAATTAGTTTGGAAGATAGGCAGCTTCGCAATTTAATAGATAACATTAGCATTAGTTTGGAGTTTCAGTTTTCATGCATCCTTGTCATTTAGTTTGAAGAGTTTGATTTGTTCATCTTTGCCATCAAGTTTGATATTTCATATCCTTGTCATTAAGTTTGGATATTTCATGCATTTTTGCCATCAAGCTGATATTTCATGCATCCTTTCATTATTTGAATTTGAAATTATCGCTTTGAATTTGTTAAGGAACTTTGAAGACGTGGATAAATTATCACAGAAGCATTTGTTTGGAAATTTGTTATTCAACTTTGAAGTGTCCAAAGCTCACAGAGCTGTTTTGGAGATATATTTTTGTGGGAAATTTGGAAACTTTGAATTGGTAGACTTTGCAAAGCAAGCATTTCTGGAGGATATTTTGTGGGCGTGGAAACTTTGGGAGTGGACAGTAATTTCAAGTGTCAGATTGTGTCAGATCTGACATTCACAGCAATTTTTTGTAAAAGTATTTTTCTATTTAATTTATTTGATTTGTATCAGGTATTTGATTTTGTTATAAAAATAAATAATTGTAAAAAACCACTAAATTAACATGGCAATTTTTCATCCCCTAAAGAATTTATAGCCATAAAAAATTGGGGGAGCTCGTCGGATTCTGAATCTGAACAGAATTCAAACTCTGTGCAAAAAGTTTTTGAAACAAAACATGGCAACATTTGACCCTAAAGAATTTATAGAAAATCCTGATGCAACAGAATTCAAATCTTTAAACAAAGATAAGCTGTTGGCATTAGCTGAGCATCTTGAATTATCTGATATTAAGAAATCCATAAAAAAATCAGAAATCAAAAACATAGTTGCAGAAAAATTGATAGAAGATGAAATATTCTCGGAAGAAGAAATTTTATCTGAAACTGACAAAATGTTACTATTTAAAAAATTAGAACTTGAAAAAGAAAGGGAAGAGAGAGAATTTGAGCTAAAAAAATTAGAACTGCAAAGACAAGCAGATAGGGAAAAATTAGAACTGCAAAGACAAGCAGATAGGGAAAAATTGGAAATGCAACAGGCACTAGAAAAAGAAAAGCTAGAACTTGAAAAACTTAGATTAAAACAAGATTCAGACAAATTTGAGGCCTTAGAAAAGAAATTTGATGTAACCAAACATATTAGACTGGTACCCCCATTTCAAGAAAAGGAGGTTGACCAGTACTTTTTGCACTTGAAAAGTAGCAAAAATCTGAATTGGCCTAAGGAAAATTGACTATGCTCTTACAGAGTGTTCTATCTGGCAAGGCTAAATTTTTTACACAACTTTTCGGTTGATCAGGCTTCAAACTATGATACAGTGAAGACCTTTGATTTTAAAAAGGGTATGAATTGGTGCCTGAGGTATACGCCTGTGTTCAGAAAATTGGGAAAAAGAAATGACCAAACTTATGTTGAGTTTGCCAGAACTAAGGAACAGTTGTTTGATCGCTGGTGTAATTCTAAAAAAGATTGAGGAAAATTTTTGATAAATTGTTAGCTAGTTTTGATTGAAGAATTTAAAAGATGCATACACTCTGATGTGAAAACATATATAGATGAACAGAGTGCAGACACATTGGATAATGCAGCTAGACTAGTTGATGACTATGCTTGACACACAAAGTTTCTTTTTCTGGCAAACCTCAAAAATCATTTACAAAATAAGAACCTAATTCTTCTGGAAATTTTAAGCAAAATATCAAGCAAAAACAAGAGTCAGTCAGGAAAATAAGACCTCAAGTGATAGTAACAACAAGCCAAAGTCAGAATCTGGTCAGACAGCTAAAAGTATGACTTGTTATTATTGTAAAGAGCCAGGTCATATGAAATTTTTGGACTGTCCTTTATTGAAAAATAAGGAAAAAAAGAAAATTACAGGTAGAACTACTGTAAACTTTGTTTCTAAATTCTGGAACTGTATCCAATTTTGTGAAGGATGCATGACACACTTGTTAAAGAGTCTAACTCTGTTTGTAAACTTACTGAAGAGTCTAGTTCTGTTAGTGGATTGAGAGGCTTTGCTCAGACTCATTTTTTGGATTTGAAGAGTTTAATTCAAACTCATTTTGTGATTTGGAGGATGAGCCCAACTCCAAACTCACTTTGTAATTTTTGGAGAATGAGCCAAGCCCCATTTGTGAACAAAAATGTTGATCTAGTACTCTTTGTGGATTTGTTAAGAAATTGAATTTCCTGTAAACCAAATATGGAGGGTTTTGAGCCATTCATTCATGATGGTTTTGTTTCACTTTCATGATATGAAGGATGTGCCAAACCAATTAAATATTTGAGAGAGAATTGGGGCACTCCAGTTGTAATTGGCAGATGTTTTGCCATTCACAAATGAAACAGACACTGGTTTAGGGGTGCACTTGTTAAGGGTCTGTTTGAAAGATTATAAGTATTGCACCTTCTTCATAAGTTGTACTTGTCCACTGATCTTGTGTCAGACATGTAACAATGGGTGTTAGAGAAAAATGGATTGTGATGGTATACAGGTTATTCTTTGGCAAATGACCTTGCAGGCAAGAAAGTGTTTGTAGATCCTATTGTGACTGAAAATCCTTCTCTCTCTGGAAATCACATGTTGATCCAATTGAAAAGGAAGTTCCAGAATCTCTATCCTGTTTTGTGCTGTGACACGATCCATGAGCTTGAAAATTAAAAGCAAGGAAAATTCTAATGTCGAAACCTCTCTGAGAAAATTCTGAGTCATTTGATGAGTTGCCTTGTGAAAAATAAAATATTTTCTAGGTCAGAAAATGCTGAACAAACAAAATCTCAAGAAATTTCTAAATTATTTTCCCATGGCTGTTGATTATGATGAAGTGTCACAGAATCCTGTTTGTTATTATGAGAAACATGGTGTTTGATGAGGAAGTGGAGACCACCAGATGTAAATTCTGGATGAAGATTGGGCTATCAGACACTAGATTGTTGTGCCAAATGTCTTATAGATTCGAAATTCTAAAAGCTGGCACATGAGAATGTTTTTATCAGGTCATTTGGGGCATAAACAAGACTTAATCAGAAAGACATCTGTTCATTTTGCTGGCCTCTGGTGTAAGGAGGGGATGTTGTTGAATTTTGTAGATCTTGGTCATACTTCCTTGTCAAGTGGTTGGCAAACCAAACTGTACACCTCCTAAGGCCTCTTTGAAACCCATTCCCACATTTGAAGAACCTTCGTTGGTGGAGGGGGAGATTCCAGACCTCTGTCCACCTGGTGCAGTTGCTGGTCATTGGCTCAGGGTGTGCTGTTGGGAAATGGTCCCATAGGACTGATTTGTCTGAGACACTGTATGGGCCGAACATTGGATAAAAAAACTTTTACAAAAATGATCCCATTATTTTGATTTTTTGATTTGTCTGCCAGACCTTGGCTCTGGCGCCGTTGGAAATGGTCCCCATTGTGATTTTGATTTGTCTGGGACCTTTGTTGACCAGACGTTGGCTCAGGGTGCCATACAGGGTACTCCTTTGTGGATGTTGGTTTGGCTGACCCCTGTGTTGGGCAGTCTTTGCTCGATGAGGGCCAATCCTGTCCTTTCCAGTTCGTCTGGGGAAATATTTGATCAATTTAAATGAGGGCCAATCCTGTCCTTCCAGTTCATCTGGGAAATATTTGGATTTGTTTACGAGGGCACGTCCAGTCCTTCCAGAACGCCACCTGGGAAATCTTTGGATTCATCTCATGAGGGCACGTCCAGTCCTTCCACTATACCTGGAGAACATGTGGATTCTTGCGATGAGGGCTTGTCTTCTATCCTAGTTCGTTGAGGAAAAGTTGAAAAAATGATCATCAACAGACATATGACTCATTTGATTTTCAGGTTTTGACTTTTTTTTTTTGTTCTGAAAAAAAGATTCAGATCAAGTGGTGATGAGAACCTTCTTCCAAATTATTACATTTAAAACTTTTTATCCAAAGCTCTTTGACTGATTTTTTTATTCCCTTTAGATTTTGGGCTTAACAATATAAAATTTGGAATTCAAACTACATCATTGTATCCAAAAATAGTGACCAGTTAAAAGTGGACCCCAGAAGATAAAAATATGGGTTGTGAACTCAAAAACTTTGGGAAAATTATATGGATTTTATTGTTGAATTGACAAAAATTCATGGGCATTAACATTATTTGATTTATTAAATAACATTAATATGCTATTTTAAAAGTTTGTTTATTTAAAATTTTTATTAACAAATTGTTAAAATTCAAAATGAATGTTAATTATATTGAATTTTTATATTGGGAAATTTTGAATTGGGCATTGTAAATTTAAATTTATTTGGGGAAAAAAAAAAAGTGGTATTTTGTTGATTTTTTTTCTGTGATGTAATTTTAAAGGGAATTTTATTTCAATGTTTGCAAAAGTTTGAGTTTGATTATGTATGATTAGTTTTTTTTTATCTAAATGGTTAGGGGTAAAATTTAAATTATGAAACAGTATTGTAATTGTAAATATTGTATAAAATTAGATTTTTTTAAAAAAAAGTTTTAAAAAAATTTTTTTTGGGGGGGGTGGACGGTTTTTGTTTTAAAAAAAAATGTTAATTGTATAGTGATAGCTACATCATGTTACCAAAGGTGTTGATTGGAAATCAATATTATTGATGTATTATTGATGTTAGTAGTATGCATGTACTATCTGGTATGGGGGTTTCCAGAAAAAAGGGTTTTTGGATTATTTTTGTTTACATTCTAGAATGTGGAATGTTCTCACGCACATAATTTGTTGAATAATGTATTGTTCTAGAATTGGGAAAGTTTTAAACCCCAACAATTTGTTAAGAATAAGGATTGTTCTCCCCCAATTGTTCTAGATCTTAGGGGATATATATAGGCAGCTCTGCAATTTTAAAAGATAGATTCATTAGTTTGGGTTTCAGTTTTGAATTAGTTTGAAGAGTTTGATTTGTTATCTTGCCATCGTTTGGGTATTTCATGCATCCTTGTCAAAATTTGATATTTCATATCTTGCCATCAAGTTGGGTATTTCATGCATCCTTGTCATTGTTTGAATTTGTAAATTATCGCCTGAGAACTTTGTTTGAAAAAACTTTGTTATTGGAACTTTTAAGATTGATAAAGCTCAAGAGCATTGTTTTGGGGAAAATTCATTTGTGCCGACGAGCTGAAAGCCGCGGGAAACTTTTGAATTGGGTTAGACTTTGCAAAGCAAGCATTTTGGGGGGATATTTTGTGGCGTGGAAACTTTTAGGGGGGAAAAATGGGGAGAAAATACGAATTTTTTGTAAAAAAAGTTTTTTCTATTTAATTTATTTAGAATTTGTATGGGGATTTATTTGTGTTATAAAAAAAAAATAATTGAAAATTTAACCACTAAAAGAGTGTTAATTTTTATAAACCCCAGACGTTCTAATCTGTTACTTGACCCTAAAATTGGGGTTGATGGTGGCTGGTCTTTTGAGGATGAGGTCATTTGGGGGTCCGTGAGGGGGGCGGATGGATGCAGGTCTGTGTTTGTCTGGGATGGGTCTGGGGGGGGAGCGGGGATGGATGATTGATGTTTTTTCACACTTTTGACGTTTTTAGCTTGAAAGGTTTTCAGTGCAGCAGTTGGAGTAGCTGTGATTTTTTACACTGGAAGCAAGACATGGAATGCACAGTGAAAAAAGGGTTTTGAAATATTCCCGGGGATATAGTGAAGCGCTTATTGCTGCACTTTTGTGGTTCAGCTGGGCGCGGGGGGCTGGGGGCGCGCGGGTAGCCGCTAAGCCTGGGAACGAAGCTTGGGGG
>JAGTTF010001130.1:0-10829 GCA_019095985.1 Streblospio benedicti | reverse complement strand
TTTTGAGCCTTAATCACAATAAGTATGGACGCCGGAGATCTAGTATTTCTATCAAAACGGATGATGTTTTTGTCGAGTTGTCGAGTGCACTCTGAGTGGTGCCTGTCAAACTCATGCCGAATCAGAAATCAAGATTTGAACATGTTTTTCGTCCGTAATATTGTGAGTAAAAATTTATTATTATGAAATATGGGTGATTTATATTGTGTTTTGTGTGTATCCTCGATAAAACGTTGCTACAAGTAAAATTACTACTGATATGACTACATTTTAAATCGCTCCCGGAAGTTGTCAAATGAATGGACGATCACTCGAAATTGTTAAAATCGAACGTGATGCTGTATGTATCTTTATTTATTATGCTGAAAATAAGAAACTAGACCGTCTCCTGAATATGTACTGTAAATGTGAAAATTTTATAATGAAAAACGTAAGAGCTTCAAAGGATCATATTTCAACTATGACAACTGAAGCCCCCACTGTGAATAACACGTCACTCAAAATGCGTGTCTGGCACTGAGGTGGAGTATAGTGAATTTACGGCTGGCGTCAAGAGGGTTAACTTGTGACTTTACTATGTATTTCATTTGCTTGCTTACATGTTAGTATATTAGTGTCAATGTAGAAAACAAAGTAATAATTTATATGTACTACGCAGCATTATCACGTGTTTATAGAGTGTTTAAAACGCCGTAGCTGCGCGGCATTTAATAGTTACAATTGTTCAATCATTGGTACAGACCAACAGTGGATTGTTTAGATCACATGTATTATTTGTGCACACTGTTTTTTTTTTTAAACATGAATACATTGTATACTATGTATATAGGCGCTCAGTAAGTCGCCGTATCATGTCATAACGCACCCAGCTGTATCTGTAGCCTGCGTAGCGCTTATCGACTGTCCTGAGTAAAATCCAACAGGAGTAAGGGGGGCCTATTTTTATAGTGCGATCAGTCCCTTCAACGCTCCTTCTCGCACCATTTAAGGGGGAGTATTGTACAGTCCCAAAGGGCAGACTCTCCGGGCACCGTCAGGTGCCCAGCTAGCGAGGACTGAGCAAGTCTAAGACAGATAGATAAGCGCAGCACGAGGCACAGGCAGCAGTCTGCTTCGAACCAGTGAACAATAAACAACTCAACAAGCTCCTGACAATCTGTTCCTTATTAATGCTAATAAACACCTTGGAGTGATGATATCAAAAGACCATAGTTGGTCGACCCATATCACAAACACATCTAATATGGAAATGCCATATTGGCCTTCCTAAGGCGTAACCTGCTATTATTTCCACCAAAGCCAACGGATACTTCATCCTAGGTTAAGGTCTATAATATGGGGCCACTATTTGGAACCTGCTCCTACACCCTTGAAATGGTTTGACTCACGTTTCACAATCAACAAGAATATGTATGTAAAATCAAGTGCTACTCATTATTGGAGGAGATTTTAATGCCAGATGTTCTGACAAAAATGAATTTATAGATGGTATAGATAAAGTACTGCCATTGAAAATCATTGATTATGAAGGAAATAAGCATGGTGACCTTTTAATTGATTTCATGCTGTAGTACGAACACGTGCATGTTGAATGGGAGGCTGGGCAAAAATAAATATACAAGTATATCCACAAGAGAAAAGTCTGTTGTTGATTATGCTCTTGTACCATACGAACAATTCCAATATTTAGACAACTTTTAAATAAGAACTATGACAGAAGTGATAAATGAACACTTCATTGAGGTTCCTCTTCTACCTGAGGTGCCCGACCACTCCATCCTAGTATGTAAAATGGATAAATCAGTCCGGCAGATTGATCACTCCACTGGAAATGAAAAAGCTAAAGCATATGAGAATACAATAAAACAATGCAAAGTGAAAGAACTGACAATTAGCTTCATAAACAATGACAATATCAAATCTGACTGATGCAACAGTGGAGAGAATACAGAAAGCAATAGATGTTGGCGCTGCACTGTGGCTGCCTGGATTCCCTCATATCCGCAACAAGTTTCACATGTATTTGACTATTCTCATCAATAAAGCCTTAGTGCCCTGTGAGAAAGGTAAATTATGATGAGAATGATGTAAATAAGGCTGGAAAGGAACTAATGAATCTACTATACACTGAAATGCAAAATCAGCTTCATGAAATAAAACCAAACACAAGTAAGAAAAACATGAAACTTAATCAGAAGCCATGGTGGAATGACGAACTGCAGGATCTGTGGAACGAACAGTGCACAAATAAAAGAGCCTTACTAAAAGCCACCTCTATATCTCACCATAAACAACAACTTCGAAGTCAGTTCATCCAGTCAAGAAAATCTTTTGACAGAGCTTTACGCAGAGTGAAGCGACGCTACCAAAGGGCTCAACAGGAGAAACTAGGAGACTTATGTGACAATGATTCTGTGGGGTTCTGGAAGATGGTCAATACTTTGTCAGTCGGGGCGCAACGAACTGCATCAATTCCATTATCTGTTGAAATAGATAATGACATAACCTCAGATTTGGATACTGTTAAGCAGAAGTGGAAGTCTGAATTTGAGACTTTGTTCTCTCCCCCAAATTAGGACAAATCGGACAAAAAAAATCTAAATTATTTGAACGGTACTCGATCGGTTGTACCAAAAACGGTAAAAACGGTATGTGTGAGGGTGCGTTAAAGAGCTGACGTCACCGTTGTCATGTCGTCATGGCGATTACATCTCATCCAACTACTCAGGTTCCGGATACCAGTACTGTATACTTCCAGTCACCTTTCATATACATTCCGGTAACTGTTAAATTAGGTTATATTTGTTTTTTTTACTTTTTTTCCGCAGAGCGAAGATGTCTCTATGTGAAAGTAGCGATGGACCAATCTTCAGGATGTCAGGAGATTGATAGTTGTCAGAATGTGAATGAATGGGATATCAAGAAAATAATCACAGATGCAAAAGAGCTCCCAAATGTTACTGAGGGTAGTGTGATTGAGCTGAATCCAAGGAGTCAAACATTATGCCCCAAAAAATGTACAAGTGCTTTTGATTTAAGGTTGACATGGGAACAGTCCACATTAGTGTTTACTTATCTGTGTGATCCAGGTAATATTTTAACCAATAAAGTTTCACTATTTTCAGTGTGGGAAACTTCTTCAAAATAGATTAAGTAAAATTTATAGGTACTATCCAAATTAAGTCAGGGAGGCCATATAGAACAGACGTTCAAACACACTTAACAGAGATGAGGGAAGTTACAAGTTGTCACATACTTTTGATGATGTCATCCTACAAGGAATCTATCGTGATACAATGACAAAAGTCTCAACATAAAAAATAAATATATTTGGAAAGTAGCTATGCATTGTTATTTAATATATATGAAACCTATCCTGAAGAAATGTTTGCCAATTCTCCAAAATAGGTACTAGACACAAGGGCTGGAAAGTTGAAAACTTACAGGCCCTAGTTAAATCTTACTAGCCCTGGCAATGAGTGCCAATGTCACTCGGGTATCTAGGGGGGTTCGGGGGCACCCCCCCTTGGACATTATTATAATTGATGTTATGACAAAAGTATGTTAAATACCGAGTGAAAAAGCTGCCAGACAACTGGGCGGGGTAGTCTGAAGACCTGCCAGGCCAATAGTACACTTGCCAGCCTCGGGCCTTTTCGGCTCTACAGAGCCCTAATCATAACAATACATTATATTATACACAGGGGAACTTATATGGAATGGCAATTTATAAATATGCTTCACAACATCACTTTCTCCAAACATATGACTATTGTTCTTATTTTGGTTTTTAACTATTTACTTAGGATTAACTCTATTATTGATATTTACTTATCTCTTACTAGTATGACTTTCATAACTAATGGTCTAATTTGCTTTTGAGTAAATTTACATGCAACCAATGTAAATTTACATGCAACCAATGTAAATTTACTCAATAGCAAATTGAAGGAATTGACCACGAGATTGGAGTGTCAATCGCAAAATTGAGCATGCTGACATCTGATTTACCCGAACGAAGTGAGGTTAAATCAGATGTCCGCATGCTCAATTTCACTATTGACACGACATTCGAGTGGTCAATCACCATTCTATCATGACTAAAATCCATTTTATTTTAAAATAAATCATATTATAACATTCTCATTGCAAGTCAATTTCGTTTGTTTTGAGCGCGCGCGGAGACCACTACTACGGCGTTAGTCTAAACTTCTGCTCTCCGCTACACGGGAACACGCCTTGCGACGTCAGCGGCTGTATTGATAATGTGAGGAGTTTAGACTAGTGCCGTCCGCGCGCTCTGGAGCGTGTTTTCCATCGCAAAATTGAGCATGCTGATTGACCAGTCAGCGTGGGTTATTGGCGGAGATTTTTGCACGGAATGATAGAATAGACCATTATCAACCAGACCTATATTCACAAACCAATTGTTCACATAAACCTCTAATTGATCCTAAACATTAAGAATTAATCTCTAATCTCATGCCAATGGGTGGATGATATACTCCCTCTCAAGCCATAATATTGTATATAAACCTATATAGTATATTTTTTAAATGTTTAGAATGAGAGTACATTGTATATGGATTATGTACATTGTATATGTATTATAATCTGGTGGGTGTCTTAGTTATGAAAGTCATACTAGTAAGAGATAAGTAAATATCAATAGTAGAGTTAATCCTAAGTAAATAGTTAAAAACCGACAAAAAAATAAGAACAATAGTCATATGTTTGGAGAGCGTGATGTTGTGAAGCATATTTATAAATTGCCATTCCATATATAAATTCCTCTGTGTATAATATAATATATTGTTATGATTAGGGCTTTGTAGAGCCAAAAAGCTTAAATAAAACATTTTTGAACAATTTTTTGAACAATTTTGGTGATAAGATATTATAATGGCATAGACAGAACAACATAAAATACAAAATGAGACCATATGCTATGTATAGGATACACAAAATTAGTAATAGATTGTAGACTGTTTTAGGACTCATCAGTGCAGCTTAAAGTAATGAGGTACATATATTATGAGGTTTATATAGTACTCTATTGCAGCCTGTGATTTGAATGATGAAATTTGTGATATTTGCTCGCGGTGTGAATATAAAGATAACGTATTGAATTGGTGCACTATAAATAACGTCTGCAACACGAAATGCAAATATAGTTATGTAGCAGAAGGATATGCTGGTACCAAATGTGACAGTAAGTGAGATTATTTTTGTTTTCTGGACTTAAACTTTAACATATACAGGCCAATGTCAAGCGCCGGTTTTGCCAATGTTCATGCTGTCGACCACCTGTGGATATTAGAATACACGACAATAACAGACATTTTATGTTGCTTACATTCTATGACAACCTATAGACTAGCGGCCATTTCCAAAAAGAGGCCTAAATAAGGAGATACCCCAACCGGCGGTAGAGCAAGATACATCCTATCTCATTTTGTTCAGTAGGTGCTCAGGCCTTTGGAAAGTATGGATGTATAAAAAATATCCGGTGCGAACATACCTCAAATTGACAGTTTCCATGGTAACGTCCATGTGCACATATCCTTGTATGGGATACACATTTACATTAATAACTTTGAATCTAAAACACTTAGAATCATAAAACTTTGCACATATGTAGTAGATAGCAATCGCCAAATTTCAAGATATTTGGTGTTCACCGGATTTCAAGATGGCCGCCGTAATTCAAGATGGCTGTCATTTTTACAGTAATATTTTTTATTTCGTTTCAAAATGTTTTCTCTATAAACTCCTATGAGTTGTATAGCAGGCTATTTAAATTACTAATCTGTTCAATTGGTGGTAGGGCATTAGCAAAATATAGATGTGGTGAAATATTTCTCAATGTGTTATGGACACTCAATTTTGCATTACATGTATATGCTTGAAAGTGTCCATCATGTTTGAATCCATATATATTTACAAAGTTCATCTTAGCACAACACAATAAATTCTTATTCTTGATTGACAGTTTCAGCAACTGCTGTTGCCATTTTCAAAATCTCCCCTGCGTATGACAGGTCAATCTGCATGACTTCCGATACCGAAAATCGGGTTGTACACATGAGAGAGTTGAACGGCCCTCTTGTCTCTGTTCATGACCTGTCTCTGTGGGGAAACACAAAAATTGGACTGACCACCTCAGTGATGTAAATTGGTCGCGTCCTGCATCCCCTGACGCATCAAAAACTCTAGGGACGCATCATGATTTTCACCACGGCGTCCCCTCGTGGACGCATGTCAATTTAAAATCATAAATCCATAAAAAGTAAGCTCATATTTCAACTTTTCCCCCACGAATCGGGTGACCGCCATGTTTGTTGCTTATTTAAAAGCACAGCAGCGCCTGAGCAAAGTTAGCCTTGATAAATGCTGCGTGCAGCTACGATTCAGCAACACGGCACCTTATTTTACTACGCAGTTAAAACCACTTTCGACAAATGCTAACCCCGCAACTAGATTTGAAAATGTGCTGGCAAATAGGTTTTCTCAAAAAATAAATTGCCGGCGCCGTGAATTAATTGATCAATCGAATAGCGGCGCACATGTCAGGTGAATTTATGCATAATGAAAGACGAATTTGTAATATGTTTGTTGGAAAATGTTATATTATTCGTCACCTAATGTTTGTCTGATAGTATAATGCATGCCGGAACATAAAATAAGGCATTTGGCTAACCGCACAATAACAGTGGACATCGGATATGTATTAATTACTTACAAAACGATTGATGACTTTGCGGGATAATGAGTCTAGTTGTTAAAAGTCCACGCCAATGAAGAAATCATAGTTTGAACACGTTTTTGGTCCGTAATATTGTAAGTAAAAATATAATATGAAATATGGTTGGTTCATGTTGTGTTTCTTAGTATCTTCAATAAAAGGTAGCTACAATTAAAATTACTACTGATATTCACGACATTTAAAATCGCTTGCGGAAGCTGTCAAATGAATCAGCAATTACTCAAAATGGTCAAAATCGAATGTGATGCTGTATGTGTCTTTATTTATAATGGTGAAAATAAGGAACTAGACCGTCTTCTGAATGAGTACTATGAATATGAAAAAGTTCTGATGAAAAACAGTCTAGCTATCAAGGATTATATTTCACTCTCCACAAGGAAACCTCAGATGGTTAATAACTAGTCAAATGAGGACCCATGCCGCGATACCCTGCCCCCCCCTTTTTTGGCAAAATCCCCCCCTCCCCCATTTTTTTTAGAACAAGGGGGGGGGGGGGGGGGAATCCTATCCCTTTTTGAAAAAGCTGGTAGAATCTCTGTATACATTTGTAAAATGAATAGATTTGATAAGCTATTATATCATTTGGGACTCATAAAATTTTCCTGGGACCCATCTAAATTGAAGTTGCGAGTCCAAGGGACTCACTCTATTCATAACCTATTTACATCGCTGCCACCTGAACACAGTGGATACTACAGGTAGCATTAAGTTCACCCATGAGGAGAAGGATTGCTCTATTCCGTTCTTAAACACTCTAATAGTGAGGAAAGCGGACAACACAGTGAAGTTACTGGTATGAAGAAAAAAGACTCATACAGACCAGCATCTGCACTTTTCATCTTACCACCCATTGCAACACAAACTAGGAGTGATCAGGACCCTACTGATAGACAGAAAGAAGAACACATAGTAGAGACATTATCTAAATGTGGGTATCCGAAGTGGTCTTTTGAAAAAGTGAAAGCACAGATTTAAAGGAAGAAAGAAGGAGGAAAGGATAAGAAGAAGAAGAAGAAGAAGAAGAAGAAGAAGAACAAGAAGAAGAACAAGAAGAAGAACAAGAAGAAGAACAAGAAGAAGAACAAGAAGAAGAAGAACTCGGGAGGCTCCAAAGGTTTAGTGATTATACCTTATGTTAAAGGAATGTGTCTCTCATTCTTAACAAGCATAAAGTATCCACAGCGGTGAAACCCCTACAGACAGTAAGGAACATTCTTGTTCAGCCCAAGGATAATCAAGAAAAGCTGGAAAGATGTGAAGTGGTTTACAAGATCCAATGTAAATCTTGTAAAAGTGTATATGTGGGGGAAACTGGCAAAAAGTTGGGCACTCGTGTGAAGGAACATATGAAGGATGTTGATTAGAACACTAAGGGATCATACACCAGAGCAGTGGGAAAAGAATCCCTCACCCATATCAACAAGAGTGCAGTTATGGACCATGTTAAGCAGAACAATCATGAGATAGACTGGGGGAAGTGAGTGTATTGGACAGAGAGAGTGACTGGAGGACAAGAACTATCAAGCAGGCGATCAAGATACGAGGACAGAGACAGGTCATGAACAGGGACAAGAGGGCCTTTCAACTCTCATGTGTACAACCCGAATTTCGGTATCGGAAGTTGTGCAGATTGACCTGTCATGCGCAGAGATTTTGAAAATGGCAACAACAGTGGCTGAAATTGTCAATAATTGTAAGATTTTTTTGTGTTTTGCTAAGATGAACTTTGTAAATATATTTGCATTATACGATTGTAAAAAAATATTCTAAATTGTACATTTAATGAATATATAATGAGTTTCTCCCCACTTTCTCCCCACTTTCTGCCATTTCTCCATGGCAGAAACCCTTTCTCCCCAGTTTCTCCCCTGGGAAGGGATAAATACCTTTCTCCCTGTCAAGTTTGCTTTATATCATATTCAAGCTTTTAAACTATAAGTTTTTTTTCATCAAGTTTTTTTTAAATTTTAGGAGAATTCTGTCATAAGTTTGGAAAAAAATCAGGGAAAAATCTTGGAATCTGAAATGACCAATCTTGTGTCAAAACTAACTCTATTTTCACCTTGTACTGCATTTGTTTATATTTCTGTAGAAAGATGCTGGTATGCAAAGGTCTTAGATGCAAGTGCTGATTTGACTTCCTTTTGTACATTTGAAAAAACTTCAATAAGTACAACTACCCGACATGATCCCAGAAAATGTCAATATGCTGGAGCCGAGTTGGTAGCAAACCCTAATGTAAGATATCATGAAGATGTCCAATCGACCTGTGAAATATGGCATTGTAGAAGTCCATTTTATCAAAGGATTGAAACCAGAAAATCTATGAAATCGACAGATTGGAATTGGAATGTGTTCTCAATTCTATGTGAAGAAGGTTAGTTGGAGCATTAATTCTAGCATTTAACAAAAACGTGAAGATCATGCCCTGCAAGGGACATGATATGTCCTATCAGTTATGAAAGGAACCAAGTCTTAATATTTAGTAGACATTTTTTTGGATATCTTTCATTTTTGTAAGTGAAATAAGTTTTAAAAGAGTGTTCCTGGTGTTGGCTTAATGCCCACCTTCAGGGCCAATTATAATGGATACTATAAATTATCTATTGATTGCCAGTATGTTATTGTTGTAGAATGCCCTAATGGAGCCTGTGAAGTATGTATTCACTGCCAGCCCTCAGCAGGAGATTGGTGCACACCGAATGGTGTGTGCAATACACAGTGTAAGGATGGCTGGATAGGGGAGAAATGTGATGGTGGGTCATTTGCCATTTGGCTCATTTTCAACTAAAGAAACAATGATTGAAATTGTCAATGTAGTAACATGGATGATAATTAGTCTTGACTGTCATTTTAGGATTCGGCAATGAGCGCCTTATAGATGGTCAGAAGTACCGTGTGGAGGACCGTCAGCTCTCCTCCAGTTCCAACAATGGGTTCTCTGCAGACCGCTCACGTCTCTATAGAACCCTGGAGATCGACTCCTGGAAACCAGCTGATGATGATGCAAACTTGTGGATACAGGTGATTGTCAAGGAATCAATTTTCTCATCTAGTAGGGATTTCTTAGCAGCTGGATTCATCATAGTAAAGAAAGGATAAAATCCTAACTCAGTTGCTTCTTTTAAACGAAGACGTTTCGGAGGACATTCCTCCTTCATCAGTTTCTGGTGGCAAAGTGCGACTGTTGTTGGTGTGCACCTTACACTTGCGTTGAGTCACATGATGGTGGAATTCCCAGTAACATGTAGAAGGGGTGGGGTGGGGGTTGGGACCACCTTGTCTTGGTTGAGGTTGAGGATGGGTCTGCGGGTGGCGATCTTGAGGGCCTCCAGGGTCTTCCTCTGGCTCCAGCTTTCCTCTTGGCCAACGATCTTGCAGCTCTTCTTCAAATCACATATCCAGTCTGGCTAGTGTGTATTTGCACAGCCGACTCAGGGCTGATCTTGTCGAAATGGTCTGATAGTTTTGTACCAAGATTCAGACCAGTCTCACCAACATACTCTCCATTGCATTGAGGACAAGTGATGCAATAAACCACATCGCATTTCTTAAGAGGTTCAGGCCTATCTTTGGATCTGACAAGATTGGACCTCAAGGTGTTGAATGGTTTCAGATAGCTGGGTACTAGCTGGGAATTCTACCCATTACGTGATTCAACGCAAGTGCACCTTGCAACAACAGTTGTACTTTGCCACCAGAAACTGATGAAGGAGGAATGTCCTCCGAAACGCCTTCGTTTAAAAGAAGCATCTGAGTAAGAATTTTATCCTTTCTTTACTATAATCAATTTTCTACCATTCTGATTTGTGCAAGCTTTTGAAAAACACTGTGGCAAAAGTATCAAATTGCCACAACAGTGCAAACAACTGACCTAAATTAGATCATAGTTGAAAAGATTCCAAAGCAGTGCTTTATGCTTTAAGGTTGATGAGAACATCTATTAAAAAAGAAATCCTTGCCAATCAGCATAAACTTTGCCCAATGATAGATAATAATTCATCATAATTGAGAACTTTAAAGATATAGATAATATGTAAGAAAGTCGTCTGATATTCTCAAC
>JAGTTF010001128.1:0-11950 GCA_019095985.1 Streblospio benedicti | reverse complement strand
AATGAGCCATAATGCAACCTCTTGCAGCGATATTTGGGTTCGACACGATAGACGGCCGTGTACATTATGTTACATTCAGGTTCGTGGGGATACAAAATCGTTGTTCAACACACAGACATCAAATATAATATTCACATATATAACATTTCGATGTTTAAACACATTGAATAGTAGATGGCATGTTAAGTTGATGATACAATATGAAATGTAGTATAATATAAAACAATCGACTTTGTAATTGTACCTGTTACAGTTAATTTGACATACATTAAGTATTACATGATTTGTTACAAGCAAAAAAAAAATTCTTTGGCAAGGAAAGGTAATAAAATCACATCTATTAAGCAAAACATGAGTGCAGCTGGTTGGATATTATAATGATTTTGTAAATTGCATGTTTATAGTTGTATATGCAACATGTCAGTTTAAGAAACAACTTTTGACTTTTTTTGACTTGTATATGTAGTGAGAACAGCCTATAGTATTGCAGAGAAAGGTATAGTATAAACGAACTGACCTATTGAAAAGGTGTGAAGTGCTAAACAACTATAACTACATATTATGATGGAAGTTCATTTGTCCTGGATCTGATAGTCATATGTTTATTTATATAAAATTTATTAAACAGGATAATAAAGTTCAATTTACATCTTGAGCTTCCCGCGCCAACAGTGACGACCTATGACGTCATCAGTTGTTGTGAACAAGGCAAGAGCAATTGCCGAAAGCTCAAGATATAAATTGAACTTTATTATCCTGTTTGATAAATAGAAATAAACATATGAGTATAACTACATGTAGTAGTATAACTTGAAAGGAATGAACATGCCAGGTAACCCAGGGTTAGATAGAGCACTGCACACCCAGTTCGTGTGCACACCCAGTTCGTGTGTTATTTAAATAAAATTGTTAGGCTCCAAACAATTAGCACACAATATTACTACTTTAAACATTATTGCTCTCCCGGTGCCAAAGTGAAAAAAGTGAAAAAATAAAATTTCTAGTAAGATCTAATGTAAATAAACATGTTCAAATCCCCGATTATCGCCACGCACGAACTGGGTGTGCATGCAACGAATTGCACCATAGATCATATAGTTTTAATGAATCATAACAACTGTGTTTATCATGCGACAAAATAAGTAAGTAGCTTTATTTTGACACATCAAACACTATTGAGGGTTCATTAATAGCTGTGTTTAAACAATAAAATGCACGAACTGGGTGTGCAGTGATCTATATACAGTGTGACTCACCTCGACAGACAGCGGCTGTGAGGCGACGACGGGCGCGTCCGTCCCCTTCCAGTGATTGGTCAGCGTCATGGTGACCAGCTTCACCCCCGGGGTCACGTAGGAGTGGGTCAGCGGCACCGACAGCAGCTACAACGGTCAGCGCGGTCAGCACAAGACAAAAGTGGGTTTGGTAATTTGCCCTAAGCCTTCACTCTGAATTGTGAGCCAGTCACCAATGACACATTATATCACATTTCATGCACTCAAATGCAGGCAATTCACAATTCACACTCAGGATTTAGGGCAAATCACCAATCACCGCCCTTGTAATGAGTAGATCACCGGTCACCAATAATAGGTTCCATCACATTTCACGGACTTAAAAACAGACAGTTCACAATTCAGAGTCAAGTTTTAGGTGATCTACTGATTACAAAGGCGGTGATTGGTAATTTGTCCTAAATCTTGAGTGCTAATTGTGAATTGCCTATATTTAAGTGTGTGAAGGGTGATGGAACCTATAATTGGTGACTGGTGATCTATTCATTACAAAAGCTGTGATTGGTGATTTGCCCTAAATCTTGAGTGTGAATTGTGAATTGCCTGTATTTAAGTGTGTGAAATGTGATGAAAAATGTGATACAGCCTATTCAATTACAATTCAATGACATGTATTGGTGACTGGTGATTTAGGAAAAATATGTTCTGTGAATGGATCGCCATCAAGGCTATACCCTCCTGGAAGAACACACGCGAGATGACTTACTGAATATTGCTTAGCCAGAGGAGCAAGCATAACAAAACAACTAACGCATTCTTGTAAACAAAGTGAGCGAGGGAACGGTGACGTCCTGTCAGGTAGCATGTGCATTCGATGTGTTGGAGGGTTTCAGGGATAACGAGACTAGATGATCAAGGCTGTATGAGGCCAAAAATAGTATCAAGGCAGCTAACGGTCTATAAGCTGTAGGAAAGGTTAGCTCAGTGGACCAGAGCGCCTGTCCATGCACATATGACTGGTCTGGTACGAACAGGAGACCATGAGTTCGATTCCACAGCCTTTCAAATATCTTTACAACACTGTCTTTGAAATTTGCTTACATTCGTGATGAATTGCAAACAGATTGGACCATATATTTGATGGACTTGTCCTAAATGCTCATATATCCTCATTATGAACAAAAGTGGCCAATAAAGAAAATCCTCTGATGAAGACCATCTCTATAAAGAGACCACATTGAGACCATTTTCTCGTAGTCTCAAATTTTCATGAAAAGACAATGTATGCATACAAAAAGAACCTCTCTTTTACGACCATTTGAGGCCAGAGACCCGGTAGGTTTTATGAGGGTATAGATGGAGTGGTCCTGATCCCACTTACCACTTAAATTTTAGCTCATTTCCCACTTCCCACTTAAATTATAGCTCATTTCCCACTTCCCACTTAAATCTTTGCTCATTTCCCACTTCCCACTTAATATTTTCATTTTCCTCTAAAATGCGTACTTTTAATGAACATTTTGTTCACTTTACAAAGAATGACATGATATTATAACATCCAATTTTAAATTGTTATAAATTTACGACCCTTACTCGCGCATTTTTTTATAGTTTCCCACTAAAGTTAGAATTTGTTCCCACTTAGTTTTGGTAATTTTCCCACTTCCCAGCTAATTGTCCAAATTCCCACTAACCACTTAAAGGGCACCCTCTTTTATAGAAAGTTATGACCGTTAAGACAATGTATGCATACAAAAAGAACCTCTCTTTTGCGACCATTTGAGGCCATACCCCGGAGGTCTCTCACCTGGACGTCCCCGTGACTCGTGCGTCTCGCTGTCCGTCTCGTCTCCCCACTCCACCATGAGGCTGTAGTGAGACCCCGCGGTCAGCAGCACCGCCGTGGTCAGCGCCTCGTCTATGGTCACTGAAACAATGGTCAGTGAGTGGTCAGTGTCACAGTGGTGGTCAGTGGCTGGTCAGTGGTATGCACCAACACCAAACTCAGTGACCAACTGAGCTATCAAAATAATTATTCCACCAACATACCAATGAATCAATCAACTAATCTGTCAACATGTTGATTTATACTTGTAGTGTTGTGCTCCAGAATTGCCTCTTAAAAATATCCTGCATTGGTACTGACCATATACATTGTACATGACTAGTTGCCAGCCGGGCTACTGTTAAACCAGTTTCAAGATGGATTGATTCAAAAGATTTGTTGTAAAAGCTGCATTGTAATAAATTTGATAAGAATGATAAACACCAAACCGCGTGATTTTGTAACATGATTCATTTTATCAGACTCGCCCTTCCAGCCTGCCGTGATACACCACAAGAATGAATTTGTCTATATATACCGTATTCGTTCTAATAAGCACACAGTGCTCTTACAAAAACAAATTTCAGCAATAAAACCAAAACAAAAAACGCACACCAACAAATTTTCGCAATTCATGCATTTTTCTCACTTTGACCCCAAGAACATGATACCACAAGGTGCCCGGATGGCTATTATGTATTATGTGGTGATCCGAATACGGAACAATACCGGCATGTTATAGTCTTACAATATGGCGCAGGTGAAAAGAACAAGATTTGTATAATATTTAATTTGCATCAACAGGGGTGTGCGCGTATTGGGGAGTGTGCGCTAATAATATCGAATACGGCTGCTTGGGATGATGGTATCATTCTGGTCTCACAACCTTGGGGTCATGAGTTCGAGTCCCGTCTGGGCCACTTGATATAGTCAAATGGAAGCTGTGTCTTCAAGCTTTGTCAATATAGTGGGTAGGAGCTTGCTTGCCATAGAAGAAGAGAGAAGAATATAATTGGTATGGTTTTGACTGCATGTATATAACTCAAAGAGCGCCCCACTCACCGATGCCGGCGGTGTCGGGGTCGTACGCTCCCAGCCCGGCGACCTCCAGCGGCTGGACGACGGCCACCTCGAGGAACTCCTCACGCTCGCTCACATGGTTGCTCAGCCGCACGTACACCAGCTTCTTGGTGGCGATCTCCGACACGAGCACTGAAACAATGAGACAAGCATCTGGTGAGAACTGAACTGAAACACTGAACAATGAGAATGAGACAATCATCTGGTGAGAACTGAAAATCTGGTGAGACAATCATCTGGCGATTATATTTTGAAAAAAATCAACTGGGGGGGGGGGTTATAAGAGGTCTAGATATCCCATATCCCTCTTTTTAGCCCCTTTTCCCTTATCCCTCTTTTTGGTGTCCTTTTTCCCATATCTTACCTTTTCAGCCTTTTCCCTTATCCCACTTATAACACCCCCCCCCCCAAATGATACAATCACCTGGTGAGAACTAGAAACAACACCACACTGCTTCTTGGTGGCGATCTGCGACTCGAGCACCGCAACAGAGACAATAATCTGGTGAGAACTGAAAAACAGCAACAATGTCCAACCCCAGCACTGGAACGACGATACCATCACCTGCTGAGAACTAGAAACAACCTCGATATTCAACCCCAGCACTGAAACAATGAGACACTCACCTGGTAAGAACTGTAAAACAACCCTCAGGCTCCAGCACTGAAAAGAGAATCATCTGGTGAGAACTGAGAACAACCGCGATCTCAGGCCCCAGTACTAAATCAATGAGACCATTATCTGGTGATAAGTGAATAATGATTCAATTATCTAGTGAGAACTAAAAACAGGCAATGTACATCACTGTCTTGGTGGCAATCGCGGACTAAACACTAGTACAAGCCAATAATCTGGTGAGAACTGAAAAACAACTGCGATATCCGACTCGAGCACAGAAACAATGACACAATCATCTGGTGAGAAATAAAAACAACGTGGCACTGCAAAAAGCATGTACTTGTTATCAGTTAATCTGCCAAAAAGGCAACTGGTATTCATATTGTTCCAATGTCTCTACTTTCACAAGAGGACTACATGTATATGTATAGCTGATGTCTCTGATCACTATCAGTCAGTTTGGTCGGTCTATAACACTACAATGTACGTCACTAGCTGTCTCAGGACTCTGAAAGAACCGCTCATACATCCAATTGGGGCTAGGTGTGGGGTTTCTTTGAAATATCAACCTTAAACCATATAGATTTTATTAAAATGTCGAAACGACATGTTCATTTAATGCGACACCATCCTAGGCCTCCCACAAAAGTGGCTTATATTAAATCCCGTGAAAATACGATTTGGTGGGGTGTTGATTACAGGCTGTTTCAAATGTATTAAAAGGGCTTGTTTTATATAGCATATGTGCATGATGATACAATATTGAAACGGTCTATAGAATCTACAGAAACACACGAGGCCCATACGATGTCTGCCAGACAGGAATGACTACCCACCTGTCCAGTCGAAAGTCAGTGGCAGATCCAGGTTTTTGAAAAGAGGGGGGTGGGCACATAATAAATAAAAAAGGGAGTGGGCACTTAGGAGATTCAATGAAAAACCCTACGAAAATGAAGTATTTTGGTGGGAAGGGGGGGGCGCCCCCCTACACCCCCCCCTGGATCTGCCTATGAAGGAGCCCACCCACCTGTCCTGTAGAATGTGTGTGGCAGCGCGCTCGGCTCCGCGTCGTCGTCCATGTGGACGTCTGTGGGCGTCAGCTCCCCGGCAGCGAGGTCGGCGCGAACCACGGGCTCCGAGGCGCCCGGCCGCGCCGTCAGCGGAGTCAGCACCACGTTGGTCGCCGTGATCGCGTGCTGCAGGATGACGGGGGTGGAGAACACCTCGAAGGAGACCTGGAACAGATGGGGGTTAGAGGGTCAGGTCTCTAAAGACAACTTGAGTGAGACCTGCAATGCAGGTTGTTTGAGGTTCAGGTCGCTGATTGGCGTTGAGGACACTTGAAGGAGACATGCAATGCAGGAAGCTAGAAGTTCAGGTCTAGAAGAACACCTCAAAGGTCTCACACTGGAACACACTGGGTTATGGGTTCAGGCACAATTAGAGGTTCTAATCTCTGATGGGGGTTAAGAACACTTGAAGGACACCTGGAATACGCGGGGTTAGAGGGCCAGGTCTCTGATGGGGTGGAGAACACCTCAAAGGACACCTGGAAAGCATGGGTTTAGAGATTCAGGTCTCTAAAGACACCTTGAATGAGACCTGCAATGCAGGTTGTTAGTGGTTCAGGTCTCTGGTTGGGGTAGAGGTCACCTTTCCAACGGAAAAACAAACAAAAATGTCACCAGCCAACTTGGCTTACAAGTCAGTGTCATACAAAAAAATAGAATAAGGCAGCAGCATTCAGCCTAACGTATGTATTTGTATTTTACTTAAATGCAACATCTTTGTGTGTTTTCCATGACTTTCTAATAAAAAATATCCTGCTTTAATACTATAGGCCTAGTATTTCATGATGTAAACAAATTTATCAATTTGTGACAAGTTGTAAAATTCTGAACACTTATATGTACAATTTCCTGATGCATATCCTGTCTGAAATTATCATATTTATTGCATATACATAAGAAGTGAAACTCATACAATGTGTGACTCAGTAGAGACTAAGTAGAGCAGTAACAAACCGGACAGAATGATGGACAGACGGATTAAAGACACAATATTACACTATAATTACTGTTTTAAATTCAAAATTACACTAGTATAATTTATTTGTAAGTTTTTATATTATTCACAGGCTGTTCAAATGAAAAAATCCCATTGAAAACCTTTTCAGCCATTTTCCCATCCCACTTAAGATAGTTACCCCCCAAATGATACAATCACCTGGTGAGAACTAGAAACAACACCACACTGCTTCTTTGGATCTATCAAGCACTGCAACAGAGACAATAATCTGGTGAGAACTGAAAAAAAAGCAACAATTTCCAACCCCAGCACTGGAACGACGATACCATCACCTGCTGAGAACTAGAAACAACCTCGATATCCGACTCCGGCACTGGAACAATGAGACACTCACCTGGTGAGAACTGTAAAACAACCCTCAGGCTCCAGTGCTGAAAAGAGAATCATCTGATCAGAACTGACAACAATCGCGATCTCAGGCCCCAGTACTAAATCAACGAGACCATTATCTGGTGATAAGTGAATAATGATTCAATTATCTAGTGAGATCTAAAAACAGGCAATGTACATCACTGTCTTGGTGGCAATCCCGGACTAAACACAAGCCAATAATCTGGTGAGAACTGAAAAACAACTGTGATATCCGATTCGAGGACTGAAACAATGACACAATCATCTGGTGAGAAGTAAACACAACGTGGCACTGCAAAAAGCATGTACTTGTTATCAGTTAATCTGCCAACTTAGCAACTAGTTGCGACTGGCAGGTTATCTGGACGACTTCTCTACTTTTCAAGAGGACTACATGTACTTGTTGTATAGCTGATGTCTCTGTATCACTATCAGTCACTACCCACCTGTCTGGCACGAAGCTTGAAAAGAACCGCTCATACATCCAATTGGGGCTAGGTGTGGGGTTTCTTTGAAATATCAACCTTAAACCATATAGATTTTATTAAAACGTCGAAACGGCATGTTCATTTAATGAGACCCCATCCTAGGCCTCCTGCATAAGTGGTTTACATTAAATCCCGTGAACATAAGGTGTCGACACTGTTAACTACAGACTGTTTCAAATGTATTATATGGGCGTGTTTTGTATTGCATATGCGCATGATGTTACAATATTGAAACGGTCTATAGAATCTACGGAAACACGAGGCCCATACGATGTCTGCCAGACAGGAATGACTACCCACCTGTCCTGTCGAAAGTCAGTGGCAGATCCAGGTTTTTGAAAAGAGGGGGGGGCGCACATAAATAAAAGGGGAGGCGCACTTAGGAGATTCAATGAAAAACCCTACGAAAATGAAGTATTTTGGTGGGAAAGGGGGGCGCCCCCCTACACCCCCTCCCCTGGATCTGCCTATGAAGGAGCCCACCCACCTGTCCTGTAGAATGTGTGTGGCAGCGCGCTCGGCTCCGCGTCGTCGTCCATGTGGACGTCTGTGGGTGTCAGCTCCCCGGCAGCGAGGTCGGCGCGGACCACGGGCTCCGAGGCGCCCGGCCGCGCCGTCAGCGGAGTCAGCACCACGTTGGTCGCCGTGATCGCGTGCTGCAGGATGATAGGGGTGGAGAACACCTCGAAGGACACCTGCAACGAGGTTAGAGGGTCAAGTCTCTAAATACATCTTGAAGGACACCTGCAATGCAGGTTTATAGGTTCAGGTCTCTGATGTGTACCAAAAACACCTCAAAGAACACCTCGAAGGACACCTTCAGCACACTAGAGGGTCAAGTCTCTGAGAACACCTCAAAGGTTCAAGTCTCTGATTGGCTTTGAGGACACTTGAACGACACCTGGAATGCAGGTTGTTAGAGGTTCAGGCCTCGGAAAACACCTCGAAGGTCTCTTGGAACACACTGGGTTATGGGTTCAGGCGCAATTAGAGGTTCAAATCTCTGATGGGGGTTGAGGACACTTGAAGGACACCTGGAAGACGCGGGGTTAGAGGGGCAGGTCTCTGATGGGGGTGGAGAACACCTCAAAGGACACCTGGAAAGCATGGGTTTAGAGATTCAGGTCTCTAAAGACACCTTGAATGAGACCTGCAATGCAGGTTGTTAGTGGTTCAGGTCTCTGGTTGGGGTAGAGGTCACCTTTCCAACGGATAAACAAACAACAATGTCACCAGCCAACTTGGCTTACAAGTCAGTGTCATGCAAAATAAATAAAATAAGGCAGCAGCATTCAGCCCAACGTATGTATTTGTATTTTACTTGAATGCAACATCTTTGCGTGTTTTCCATGACTTTCTAATAAAAAAACATCCTGCTTTAATACTATAGGCCTAGTATATTATGATGTAAACAAATTTATCAATTTGTGACAAGTTGTAAAATTCTGAACACTTATATGTACAATTTCCTGATGCATATCCTGTCTGAAATTATCATATTTATTGCATATACATAAGAAGTGAAACTCATACAATGTGTGACTCAGTAGAGCAGTAACAAACCGGACAGAATGATGGACAGACGGATTAAAGACACAATATTACACTATGATTACTGTTTTAAATTCAAAATTACACTAGTATAATTTATTTGTAAGTTTTTTATATTATTCACAGGCTGTTCCCTGAAAAATGTGCATTGAAAACAACTGATAGTCATTTTGTACATCATTGAAGATAGTTACTTGTACATAGTTAAGGTTAGTCATAATGCAAACTTAGGTGCCACCTCTAGTTTGCATTATGAAAGAATTATTTAAAGTTTTTATTTATATTTGTTTTACAAATATGGATTAGTTTTAGAACTAACCTTTTCTAATTTATAAAATTTTTTGTAAATAAAATGATTTGTAGGAAATATTTTCAGGACCAATTTTGGGAAAAGGTAACATGCTGAGGCATTTTTTAGTACAAGTTGTCAAACAGGTGTTTTAACCTATTTCGGGTATGCTGAATTCAAATCTGGTGGTTGACAAAAAATATTTTTAACCTTTGACCCTTAAATTTCAAAAACAAAATGGCCGCCAAATTCTTATCAAATAATCTAGTTGTCTGGATAAAAATATACATACCTTCATACCAGAATCAGTCATTGAGTGGTTTTAGGGTAATTTGGGTGTGCTGAATCTATTTCTGCCATTTCACGATGTGAAATTGTCTTTCTTGACTTTTGATTTCCCAAAATCAGGTTTAAACATAATGTACTCGTATATTTTACTTTAATTCATTTGGGTTATGTTTAAGTAGGGCAGAGATTATTTCTATGCATAAACATTAGTCAACCTATTTTGGGTATGCTGAATCCAAATCTAGTGTTTGACAAAAAATATTTATAACCTTTGACCCTTAAAATGAAAAAACAAAATGGCCACCGATTTCTGATCAAAGAATCTCGTTGTACACGTATGGCTTAAAAATATGCAAACTTTCATACATTACTTAACAAAAATAATTAAATGTGTATGTATTGCAAATAAATTTTTTAGAAACATTAATAAAACGTTATTTATAAAAATATATTTTGTTACCATGGAAACATCTCAAACAACTTTGAATGCATATAAACATATATCTGTTTCTTATAACATGTAGCTTTGCAAATACATGTAGGTCGATTTCAGAGATATAATATCATTTATCAATATTTATTCAATATTAGTCAAAACACTTATTTATACCTGCTTTGATTTCGAAATGTCCAAAATACTCTCCAGAATGCACCAAAATACATATAGTTTTACATTTTAACAATAAATGTCCACCGCAGGATTAAATAAATATGAGAGGACCTAGCTGCTGCAGCTTACATCATAAATCTAGCAAACATTTATCAATAGAAATGTAAAAAGCACAAGAAAATGTTTTCTTATTTCATCAAATTTTAAGAAACATGGCTCAAACAATTGCCAACACATTTACACAAGCTAGTACAAGGTATTTTTGCTTTGTAGTACAAGATCCCCTTTGCAGCCACATCTGTTGAGGTTGATTCATACAGATGGCAAAGGCTCAGAAGACATTAAAATGGGTACAAGTAGATCAGTTCCGAGTTTCCATCCATAATCTACAACAGGTGGTATTTGGGGCTTAGCTTCTAATGCCGTTTGCCAGATAAGGGATTGTAAGTGAGATATTTCAACAAAAAAAGCTCAAAGCATTGCTAGTTGGGGTCAATAATTCCTGACATAAACCACATCAGCATCTTTATTACACATCTTCCTTTTCTAGCAAGGCACCAGCAGTTACCGCAGTAACATCATCGGGGGAATTTGCTATGAACTCATATGATACGAAATCTTCAAGTTCCATCTTGTTGTTTGAGTCACTGTAGTACCCATCCCAGTCATGGGGTAAAGGTACATCACAATGTGCAAGAGCTCTTCTGATCACTGCACCCTTCTTTCATTTTATTTGTGTAGCTGATTTTATAGTGTTTGCTCTGTATCTATCAAAAACAAGGTTGACTCTCAAAGTCTTTTGCATATCCAAATGTAACTTCGAGGAAATCTTCGCCGAAATCACCAAACGTTCTCAATGTGGAACTTGGGTTTGCTACAGCTTTTATAAGGAACTGACCATCAATGATAAGTGTTGAGCCCTGTGGTACTGGCATTTCGCCAGGACAATCTATTCCATTCACTAACACATCTTTCAAGGTGGCCACTCTTCAATGTTGCATTTGTTTCAGCAATTGATATAAGTAGGCTTACAGGCATTTATTCATGTTTTAACACATTTTCTATCTACATCTCGTCCAGCTAAGTATGCAAATACCAATCTTTGCAAAGATAGGTCTGTCAACTTTAATGGGAGACATCTTGATATATTTTGTTGGCAAGTCATATAACTGTTGTTAGATAATTTCTCTTGGCAGTATCATTGAATTTCTCTTGCTTCAGTCCATCTTGATGTGGTAGAAGTCTTTCACGGACAAAAACATTCTAGCTTCACTTGTCCAACTTTTTCTGCCTGACACAAGGAATCAGCTATTTCTTTATAGTTGCTTTTCTGATAATGGGATCAGTGCAACATTCAAAAACCAAATTCTTGAAGTTTCATTGCAACTTCGGAATTATAATTCTCGGAATGCAATGACTTGAAGTTGATCTTGAAAGGACTTTCTAAAATCTAGAGTAGTAAACAATTTTAATAGATCTGTCCTCATCGCTACTATCATCTCTATCTGTATGATGTTCATTTTAAT
>JAGTTF010001127.1:0-10817 GCA_019095985.1 Streblospio benedicti | reverse complement strand
TCTCCCAAATCGTCCTCTCCCAACAAATCCCGGGTATATTCTTTACAAACGCGTGCACTCTGAATCTCGTTCCAGTTTTTTCGGCCCAGTAATAGACTGGAGATAACATTTTTCGTCTATTAGATTGTCGATAAAACATTACTTGACCCGCGTAATCCATATCGTATCCGTGCGCTGACGAGCCCGTCAGATAATAATACCCCGTTTTCTTAACCATGTTCTTCCTGCTGTCAAACTATAACGTTACTCTATGAGGGTTAGCACCGCACAACCGAGCTCTTGGACCTACGATCCTCGTTTTTTATCGCCGAGTCTTTTTTTTCGATGTACGCCGACCTCTTCAATGACCGCTCCCGGGCGTTTATTACAACGGCCGAGACGCCGCGACTATAGCGGCTACTCACTCGATGAGCGATGCGCCAGCTGAGCGGCGGCTGGCTGCGAGCGGCGGCGGCGGCCGCGGCGGTGATTAATGGCTTTATCCTATAGCTTCTTCATGGGAAAATCCTATAGGTCCTTAATGGAAAAATCCTATAGGTTCTTCAGGGGAAAATCCTATAGGTCCAACAACCAATTGATCCAGAAACCATGGACTCTGCATATGATAGATCCGTTTGACAGGTGCACTTTATCTTAAAATCACAATGGGATGCTTTGGATTGTAGACGTCCCATAAATAGGCGTATTGGCTCATCACGTGATTGTTCCATTCCATAAAATTCTTGCCTATGCACGGAGATATTCTTACTTTCTACTGCTATTTCTTTAATGTAGCATAACAGTTTTTCATGTGTACATTTATCCAAGTTCGCTCTCACCTACGAAGTTGAGGAGGCATCGACGCAGCTCAGTCGTGCATGCAGCATTCAGTTCGTGTTTCAACTCATCTCCTGTAATGCATGACCGTTTTGTGTAGATGTTCCACTCACGGTTGAAGAAAGCCCATTCTGATTCAGAGCATCCGATGTCTAAACCTGGTCTGTCTGGCTTTTTGTTCTTGTTATACATGGATGTTGGAGCACTGTGTACAGCTGCATGTAACTTCATTAATTTCAGACCGCGAGCCCCGCCATGTATCGCCAACTTCTTCTGTTTTATATGTACAATCCGTTATAGGGCACTTTTTTTTTTAAACATATATACTTTTTTCTATCCTGCTGACTTGTATGGTAACTAACTTTATTTACCGCTTGTTCTACATATATACCATAAGTACTACACATGTCAGTTTATACACTGCAAATACTATACAAGCAGCAGAGTGGATCGGAGAGTCCGCGAGTGGTGCGCGAAATTGCTTCATTGGGACTGCAGCTGGACGACTGCTACAGTTGCTTCAGATTGTCGAGAGACTCATCTGATTTTGTAAGGATGCAGAGAGATGACAACATCAGCGCGGGGCTGGGGATAGGTCGCCGGACCTGCAGCTCGCGTTCTTCAGTCAACAGCCGAAGTCATTCTTCCGTCTCTATCGCGAGCGCGGAGATGGCTTCCAACACCGACAGTCGCGTGACATCCCCCCCAGCTGTGGCTGCGGGTATGATGCACCGGCTGAGACCACCACGACTTCATCAAGACACAGTAGAGGTATTCTTGTGCCTTCTGCTATGGCAGTAAGGGCAAGGAACTGATTTGAAGGGACGGAGTTCCGCATGCCGGACCCCGGACCCACTTTCTGCAAAGCGGTAGTCGTCGGGTGGGGGAGGGTGCATCATGCCAACTGACGAGTTGTAGATGGTGTGCCTGATCAGCAAGTTGGTCGCACTTTTGAGTGTTGGCCGTTGCCCAGCAACGCCGGACGCCAAGGGCAAAATCTTGACGGCTGGGACGTCAAGGGAGTAAGTCGTCCTCACAGTCGGTGGGCCAGTTACCACCCCGTCTGTAGGAGTTGGGCTTTTGAGTCCAAGGGCGATCCGACCTACAGTGGCTTTCGTATTGTCCGCCGTCGGCTATTGTACTCTACATGGTACACCATCCGACATCGTAGCCGGCGGCCCCTCCATGTAGTTTGGCCCTTTCTTGTGTAAGGCCCTCTTCTAAATTTCCCTTCCCTGTTTTGTAATAAGTCGCGGGTCCTGTTACCCCCTCCTATATTTTAACAGTGTCCACAGTCCTGCTGCGTTCTACTTATACACCAGGTGGACGTTGGGGGAGAGTTTTTGGTTTTATATATTTTCAGGTGCTCGGGCGCGGCAAGTGTGAAAGACGGCCCAAGTGCGCGACCAGTGTCGCGAAGTGTAGCGTCAGCTCGCGGACTTAACCGCGGAGCAGTCGTGAAGTCCCCGAACAATGGAGTGCGAGTGGAGAGAGGATGTGGCCGCGTCCCGAGTGCCGCCCCGCGCCGTGTACACTTTGGATACTTGGATACTTTCACTGTTTTCGTTTAATGTGTAGCTCCCATGCAGGTAGGCTATACTCTTAAAAGCGGTATAGTCCTACCTCCGTGGGATCTGGGGGAGTGTGTAACGAAACCAGTTCTTTGGTAGGTCTCCAGTGCGCGAGGTTGCAGCAACCTCGCAGAGTATAAAGTAGGTTATGTAGGTTGCACTGGACTAGGTATATTATCCCCTTTGTTACACACACCTTGTTGTTGTTCCTTCTTAAGCCCACTGTAGGATTAGGGACTCAGTACACTACAGTACTGAGACTTGGCCATTAGGGCCTCAGTTTCCTTGTAGACGCTAGTCGGATAGCACGTAGGGCTGGTAACCTATTCCTTTGGGGATACGCCCTCTTTACATATCTGATGGGGCTGGCCGATGGCGACCCCCCCTCCTCATAGCGCCTGGGACCGCGTGGCCCCGTAAAGGGGCGCCCTGATGGATTGCGTGTCAGCACCGGTGCGAAGTCCCCTCCGGTAGGGGCCTGTCGTGAAACCCGGCTTGTTAGTCACCAGGCACTTTCGCCCAGTACACTGGACGGTGGCCTGTACGTGGGGTACCAGTTAACACAACAAGGAGTAGTAAAACCAACATCGGGAACCAAGCATCGTCCAGTGGCGTTGCAGTCAGCCGTCCATCGCTGGGTCATCCTAGCTCGGGCTAGTGGCGTTGCGAAGCACGGAGCAGCCCAGTCACCAATGCTGGGTCCGCGACAACAATCCTGTGAATGTGGATTCCATGATGCTATAAAGATCCACAAAGCTAGAAGTGCAGAAAAAACAAGTGAAGTTAGTAGATACAAGACAAAAAGTAAGATGGGACAAACTTGACATGGACAAATATGTCGAATTAACTACCAGAAGACATGCATTGAAAGAAACAGTACAATAAGATATGAACACCAAAGTGCTAATCACTAGAATTAACAGCATATTGCATAAATGTAGTATGGAATCCATGCCCCCAAAGAAGAAAAAGAAAAAGCAAAGAAATTTTTGATGGGATCCTGAACTAAAAGTCGAAATGAGGGAATCAAGCGCGCCTTCTGGAAATGGAGGGAGGCAGGAAAGGTAAAAGACCTCACATCCCAAAATACCTTGCCATGAGGCTTGCAAAACATCACCTAAGGCAGTCTCAAGGAGAATAGCTGCCCAAGATAAGAGACTGTTATTATACCAAAGGATAATGTCAGCCAAAGAGAACGACATGAACCTCTTTTTATCAGCTGGTAAACAAGCAAAGGAAAAAACCCTATTCCTCACAAAGCAACATAAAATTCCACCTGGACATTAAAGGTGAAAGTGAGCTGGATCGCTGGCGTGATCACTTCCCTGAAAGATGTACCACACTTTGACAAGGAACATAAGACAGCAATGGCATTACAAAGGATGCTGATTAGGGCATCTCCAATTGATGAGGATCCTCCTGAAATTTCTCAGCATCAAATTCTAAAGCAGATTATGAAGCTTAAGAAGAAGAAAGCTCCAGACTACTTTGGGATACAAAGCGAACACATAAAGCACATACCACAGTATGCAGCACCCATGATAACAGAGATCTGAAGAGTATACAGAGAGATGTCCTTACCAGATGATCTCAAAATTGGGGTAGCCACCCCAATATCAAAGAAGGAAGGCACGAATGACAGCGATAAATTCAGGAAGATAACAGTGACTCCATTAATTGGCAAGGTAGTTGAGAAATGTACAATCAGAGCGACCGCTAACTAAAAAGTCAGAACAAATACCAATTTGACTTCACAGAGGGTGTCCCATGCAACATGGCAAGCATGCTCCTTACTGAAAATATTGCCCATGCCAATGACCAAGGAGAAACCATATACCTGACATTCATGGATGCGAGCAAGGCGTTTGACGTAGTTGACCACGACTGTATACTGAACCACCTACATCAACAAGGCATAAGGGGACATTTATGGCACCTCTATGACTCACTATATACAAACATAAAATTGGTGATCAAATGGCAATTCGAGATATCCAAACCTGTTATAAAAATGCAAGGCATTAGGCAGGGTGCACCTCAACAGGGTCATATACCAACCCAGGTCTCAACAGACTGGAAGACAGCCTATGTATTGGTTCGATCCCAACTGGTGCACTTATGGTAGCTGACGATCTAGTCCTTAGCTCTAAATCAAGAACAGGACTCCAGAACCTGGTGAGCGAAGCTCAACTTGACGCTGCTAGAGAGCAATTCTGCTTCAGCGAAACAAAGACGAAGTCACTGATCATCATGTAATGCTACTTATCATATACTTAACTAAGGATCTTTTATAAATACATGGCATGAAACTTTTACATTTACATTCAATACACAATTTGAAATACACGAATTTGAATACAACAACAAGAATGAAAGCAAATATCAAAATACTTACAAATACTGTGGGATCTTAGGCAAAAGACAATAGTTATTCCTTTATTTGCTTTGATTCTACTCCTTTATCCTGATTCTACTTCATGACAAGCTACATTTGAAATTTCTGGGCTCCAACTGACCACTGGTCACATGACTATTACCTCTGTGATTTTGAAATGAGGTCACAGAGTTTTCTACATACTAAATACATAAGCAGTCTCTTCCTACATAAGTATTCTACATACTGATAATGCATTTCAAACAAAGAAACCATAACGCCCTCTATAGATGACTAAATTAAAAATTAACACAATGTTCTCATTCAACTATAAATCTAACAGCTATGAAACGAATTTTTTCATATTCTCTTAGAATAAAAAAAGTAACATTAAAATAAATTGTGCACAATAATTCATTATACGGTTTTACATATAGTTATCTAGTTTTAAGCATTTTGACAGTGCTGTTATAACACCTATAAAGCCTAAACGAATCACGTGTATGACGAAGCATTTGACAGCCCAAAACTTGAAAAGGGTTAGGATTTTGTATCAATGTTCTCGTCGACGCAGAGTAAGAAGTGCCGGTAGTTGGTGGGAGAGTGCAAGAAGGGGGACAACCCTCTTGCAAGGGAGGTTCCGGTATTTTCCCCAAACGTTTTTGAAAATGTGATGCATTTATTCTGCAATCTACACTAGGATAAAATTAAAATAATTCTAATTTTCTTTAATTGGAAAAAATCCATTTATCATGGGAATCATTTTAGATTGATTGACATTTACTATACATGTTATGCTCACGCTGTCTGTTCATGGATAGTCATTCACAAGGCGATATTAAGGGCGCACATGCTAAACCCCACTGAAATATCGTGGTGGAGAATAAGCAGCTGCACATCCCCTTGTGATCCCCACACGTGTTATCTAGGAAATTCATACCTTCCTTGAACGTTTGCTTATCTAGTTGAGCTTTTATCTCCGGTCATTTTCATTTAGTTTTGTTCACAATTGCCACCGTCATTGCTTCAGCACAGTGAAATAACAGTATGAGATTGATTATGTTTTCCAAATTAATTTTATCAGGTACCTGAACCAGATTGTGGTGCGCGACCTGCAGATGCAGGAAGAGTATTACTTCCTATGTGACCAATGGCTCACTCCTGAAGATCCGCAGTCAGTGATCCGCGTACTGGAGGTCACGCCCCCGTGAGGCAGCCTGGTCAATCAAATACAGGTTAAGCTTAGAAATTCTATATACATATGTGTTCATAGCTAATCTGTGTTCTTATTTTGGTCTAAAGTAGCAGTTTGTTTCACAATACAATGACTGTCATACTTGTTTCTACTAGGTCTGATGAGGATAATTTAAAGAGAATCATCAAAATCCAACAACGATTGACAAAGTTATTGCATCTTATTTTATCTTAATGTAGACATGCATTTTCCATCATTTAATCGTATTTTGCATATTATGGGCCCCATCCCATAAAGTGTGCAATAAAAAAGAACACATGCAGGGACAGTCGCTGGGTTAAAACCACCATCTTTGCTCTTTTCTCACCCATATTCTGCTGGATTTACATCTGGTGGCTGGAGATTCATTGCATTTTTCCAAACAATACTTGTAGGTGTGCATGGGTAACATTCTCTCTAAAAGATAATGCTCAGTCAAAAATATAAGTGATTTGTAAATTCCAGGATCAACAAACGATGTCTCTTCCTTTGGAAGTGTAAGGAAAATAACACTAATATTTTTTTCACTTTAATTATATATTTTGGAAATAGCACGATGTCTTGTAAGCTAAAACACAAGGTCATGTGATATTGCATAATCGAATGATTTTCGCCAGACATACCGTAGATTTCCAACGGCAGACGCCACGATTAACATAGCAGAGATAGGAGGCTTCTTACGTGCACCGTGCAAGATACATCTGATGAAAATCATTCTGTTTACATTTTGCCTTTCACGTGTTTTGATGGTCACTAGCTGGCTGTTTATGTTGTGGTATTTAAATTGCTCTATATGCTTTAATACATTGTTTAAACGAAATAAATAAATTTTCAGAATGCACATTACACATCATATTGGTTCTCTACAAGCATACTTCATCGGCCACTCAGCATAACCTTTAAGTCTTCATTGGTTGGTGGCAGGGTTTGCAGCTTTGGTGCATTAGCGGTACTTTTGCTTACTTTTAATTTCCAGACATTATGACCTGCTTCTGTTATGCATCCTCTCTGATTGTAGCAAACAAGAATGAAACTGATGTATTCAGACCAAACATTATCTGGTGACTTGTCAGTGTCTCCAAAGAGTGATAATGTAAACAAATTGAGTCGTAATGTCATGATAGAATGGTATTTGACCACTCGATGGTCGTGCCAATTGGTAAATTGACCGTGTCTCATCAGGTCACACGAGAGGCCTCCTGGGTGGGAGGATTTTGCACTGATGCTGACACGTACTCCTTTCATGGTTGATCTCGTGGATCATACCCCTTGACCAAAGTCATGGTGAGGAAGACTAACCACAGGTTAGCCTTGTGCGGAAGATGTTCATTGAGGGCCTATTCCCCTACAAGGAGAATAGGTTGCCAGCCCTACTGCTCGACCAGTTTCTATGTTAGTACCTCCCTAGTACCTAGTGGGTTCCGTGTGCTCCAGGACTTTGGATATCATGGTCTGCTACTTTTTTCTGCATTGAGCTGCCTTCAGGATCTTTTTGGACTCAAATAAAAGACCTATTATTAGACATTGAAAATATTTAAGAACCACATTTTTGTCGCTATATAGAAAAATTGTGGTTCCATCATTTCAGATGAGCTTAATTATAAAAAAACTTACTTTTCAAACTCCAACAGTCATTTGTTTTTCTTCTCATTTTCAGTATTCACCGAAGTAACACATTTGCTAATTTTAAATGTAATATTATATTCCATCCAATCATTTGTTAATGATATCATTTGTATGGATTTATCATGACATAGAACATGTCCACTACACACTTTTCGATCAAACAATAGAAAAATGGTTTCTGTATATCGATGGTGAATTAAGGTATTAACAATATTTAGTGTCTGTGTGCAAAAAATTGACAACCTGTGAAACCATTCTATCGAAACAGTACTTATACGACAATGAAAAAACATTATCATCATCATGAACGGTTAGGATATGTCTGTCTTCGCAGGATTCCCCTGCATACCGCAACATGTCCTTGTCACTGCCTTTGTAGGAGGTACGATCAGCACATAGTTCGATCAGTTTTGGAATATCATTTGTCTTTTATGTTGATGTTGATTTTCAGTTCATTAAATTCAATAAAGTCTTTTTTTGTAAGCTATCTAGCAAGGATGTTTTTGGTCTGCCTCTCTTGTTCTTTCTGGCTTGATAGCTTCATTGAATGCTATTCTAGCTGGTGTTTCTGCTGGTAAACGCATCAAGTGTCCGAACCATGACAGTCTCCTTGATTGTATTGTTTTGCTTATTTATATCTGGTTTGTGATTATATAAATGGCTTCACTTTTGATGATTTTAAGGTATGTGATTCCTATTGCATATCTGAGTAGGCATCTGTGGAAGGCATCTAGTTTGTTGGATAGAGTATTATTTAGTGTCCATAGTTTGCAGTTATATAATAAGGTAAATTCTATGTACATGTAGTGTCTGAATCTTTTGGTCTATTGAGAGGTTTTTACTGTGATGAACCTTTTTTTGTGTTGGGTGAGGACGGAAAGGCCTTTCTGTGTCTTATGTCACTTTCAGTGTCAATGATGCTACCAAGCAGTTTGCAGGTTTTCAAGCTTTTATTCACAGTTATATCCGGTGCATCTGGAATTATGCATTCTTCTGTTTTGCCAACGTTGACACCCAGATTGTACATTTTCAGTTTTGAGGGAATAGTTTTTTGATGTATGGTTTTGATGGTGATGTCATCCTCATATTTTGGCTCAATTGTTTTCATGGGGAGAGCATTTGGATGATGTTTGTCCATATGTTGGGCATAGTTGTGCTCTGCTTCGATGGAATAATTTTCTGCTACGGCATGGGCAAGGTATTTTTTAATCATTTATTAATCATTTAATACTGAAATCAAAAAAATTCTACTTTTATATTCAAATCACATTTTATCAGATTTATACTATATTAATTTTTCCAACATCAAATATTTTCAATAATTGTTTGAAATAAACCACATTTGAATAATCTATGATCCTGTTTATCCAGTATATACCTATAATAAATGAGATTGTCTTTCACACTTGAGAAGATATTCACATTATTGTAATCTAAATTGTTAAATTTTCATGTTGAATTCTCTTTAAATATAGCATATGCAATAACAGAAATAATGAAGTTGTATGTATTAATAGTTGCACCTTTCATAGCTTGGAAAACCACAAACAATGTGTTTTCATCTTATTTGTATTTTGAAATAATTTGAAATAATTTTCCATAGACTATTGATTCTTATACAATCATATAACAAGTGTTTTGTTGTTTCGAATTCATTGCAGATATCACATTTTGCACTTATATTTTTCCATTTACTTAGGTACATACCACAAGGTACAATATTATGCATGATTTTGTAATTAAATTTAGAAATTATTGGTATAGGAATTTCCTCTATTTTTTGATCATAGATGTTTTTCCATATGGTAAAATTATTATCAAAACTGAATTCATTTGAGTATATAGAATCCATATTACCTCTTTGTCTTATTTTCTTAACCAATACCTGGTAGAATATATTACTCTTACATATTTATAATTTTATATATCCTTTTTGTGTACAAAATATATGTTAAAGGTCTTATATTAACAAATGGCCCAATGGTAACATCTAATTGTATTATTCTTTTTAGGACATATTTTTTCACAATAAATGCATCTTTAATCACAGTTATTTTTTAGATGTACATTCAAGTAATTCTACATCATTTTTAATACTTCCATCAACATTGATAAGATCTCTAACTATATACATCTTATTGTTTATCCATCCATCTAAGTAAAAACAGGTGTTGCTTATTTTGAAACACTCACATCCCCACAGTGGGAGCTGAAGGATTTCATGCACACTTAATCTATCAAATGGTACGACTGCTTTTGCTTTATTGAATGCTAATAGTATACTTTGGTAAAAGGGTGACAAATTGTTAAATACAGGAAAAGAATCATTAGTTCTGAAATAAGTTTTAAGAATATAGTCAATATTGAATCCTATTTTAGATAGCAACATTATAAAATAATCTTTCCATTTACCATTACTTTTTAACAATCTTGGAACCCAAGCTGCTTTTAATGATTCAAAGAAACTTTCAATATCTATCATATTTAAACCACCATGATTTTTTGTATGAATTACATTTGACCGCTTTTACAAAAAATCTCTTAGCCCAGAGATATTTAAAAAACTATTTCCTTAAGTCGCTTTTTTACAAAATCTGGTACAACCAAAACTGTAGCCGGATATACAATCTTTGAAATGGCATATGTTTTAATACAGGCGCTGCAGAGCCTGCCAGAGACGGTTCCTTATTAGGGGACTCTCGACTCCCATATGCATGTTACGATTTTTCCGCCGCCATCTTTTTTCAGCCAAACAACGGATTTTTATCACTTTGTCATTTTTGGGGTCTCCAGAAGAGCGGTTTCTCTGCAATTACTTACCGTCACCAAAGACATTTTTTATTTTCGCCTTTCATTTTGAAATAATATACCCGACGAGGGGCCAATTAAGTGAACCAAGCAAGTTTATTTTATCTACCAATTACATAATCGACCCGTGACATAAAGGGTCTAGTACTTATATTAGAAGCACTATTCAGGGCGACTTTTATAAACACAATGCGTTCTCGACGATACTTTGACACGCCTACCCTTCAATAATGACGTTGATGAAAAAAAGAACAAAACAAAAACATTGATGGGTTTAAATAAAATTTACACTTGAGGATCTCCATAACAGGGAGTTTCTGTGTAATTACTTACCGTCATCAACAATATTTGTCATATTCTCCTTTTATTTTGACATAAAATACTAAAA